>QJNZ01000687.1:16922-51840 GCA_004155055.1 Monosporascus sp. CRB-8-3
AAACGTTTAACCCCCCCCCCCCCCCCGGGGTTTCTTTTGGCGGTCATAAGAAATAACAACGTAATCATCTTAAATAATAACGTAGTTATTCTAAATAACGGGATAAAAAAAGATATATATAATAAAAAAACGATAATAATTTAATAATTATAAAATAATTTAAATATTCCATTATATTTAATAAAAAAGATAATAAATAATATCCGATTAAATAATATATATTATCCGAATAAACCAGGATATCGTAAAGAAAAATTTCCCCTAAATATATTCTTATCGTCTTAAACCAGATTTAACCAGCAATTATATAATTACCAACCCGAATACCTTTTACGTTATCTTTCTTTTCGAAACAGCCATAATTATAAACGTATACATACTAGCACTTTACCGGCACTGCTTTTTATAAGGCCTTAACGGCAGCATAAAACAGGTAGTACTTTTTAACGCTCCTTATACGTTCCTATATATATACTAAAAAATGCTTATATATAAAGTAAATAAATTACGAACGGTTCCGGTTTTACAAGGTTTAAAGTTAAGTTCGCCTATACCATAAATAAAATACGCCTACGAACGATAACGACGTTAAAGAAATTTTTATTAAAAAATAACGTAAATTTTTATTAAAAAAATTATTAAAAAAAATTAAATAATAAAAATAATTAAGGCAATTATTTACAAAAGTTTAACAAAAGTTTTACTTAAAATATTTAGCCGGATTTATCTTATACCAAAACGTTTAACTAAAAATAATTTTAATAAATTCGGTAAACAAATAAACGGATCTCGTTATTATTTCAACGTTAACAATTTAAAAATCTCGGTTTACTTATTTCCCGTATCTTATCAACCTTAAGTTAAAATACGTTATAAATTTATATTATTAACAACTTATTCTTTTCGAAATAATCGGTTACGTTAATATAAACATCCGTAAAAAAACTAACCAGAGCCGGTACACTTAAATAAAATTATACCTTAAAATCTAACGCCCGAATTTATAACATTAAATTTCGGCTTACCCGAAAAACCTTTAGATTAAAAAACTAGTTCTAGGAATAACTTTCCCCTTTTAATCGGGCCATTCCGGATAATTTATTACCTTTTCCCCTTTTTCTTAAATATACCCTTTTTAATTACTAACTTAACCAATTAATCCAACTACCCCTTTAAAAATATACTGGGGCACTTTAATTTCAAAGATTTTCCCGGCGCCATAACGTTATCCAAATATAAAAAACGCCCATATTATTTTACTTAAAAAAAACGATAATGTTTTTAAATAAAATAATTAAAAACGTTCTTTAAAAAATTTTCCGAAACTTCCAGAAACGGATAATCTTTAATAAGATATTAACGTATATAAAAAAGTTCTTGGTTTTAAAAAAAACGTTTTAAACAAAACTACTTCGTAATCTTTTACAACTTCGAAATCTATTTATTATTTATTTTAAATAAAGCCTACTTAAACCGATATACATAGAAAAAATTAAATTATTTAACGAAAATACGCACCTTATACCACCTTAACATAACGCAATTTTTATTAATTTCGATTTATAATGTCACTTATAACTTATTAAACAGGTAAACTAAAGAAAAACGGTACGTTATAATTAATATCTTACTATATCTTAATAAAAACCAATTCGGAAATAAAATCCAGATTACCATATTCGTACAAAGTTATTACATTACGGCTATAAATAACAACTTATTTCGTGTTATTAAAAAACGGCAAATTAATTTTTTAAAATAAAAACTTAGTATTAAAAATATTACAAATTAATAATTAAAACCGGTTTTAATATTATACCCCTATTTTAAATATTTATATAAAAAAAGGTTTTTTAAAGGATATATTATTATATACCCCGATACCCTTAATAATATACACTACGGAATATAATATTATATTAATTATTACTATAAAAAATATAATAACTCTTATAAAATAAATTTTTCCTTTATCCGTAACTAACAAAAGCCCGATACGGCCGTTTTAATACAAAAGTTATTAACCTTATAAAATTTAAATAAACCGCCTATTTTTAAAAAAATAATCGATTTTTAACATTACGAACAATTAATATAAAATTTATTAAAAAAAACTCCCATCCCGGGAAACCTTTAAAAATAAGTTAAACCAAAAACAAAATTTTTTAATAAAATAATTATAACATATTTCATTACCTAGTTAAAAAATAACAGGAATAATAAAAAAATTTTATTTTCGGTAATAAATATTATATTAATACGGTATAATCCTTATAAAGCTATATTAATAAAACCGTTTTAAAATAATTAACTAATATTCCAAAAGCAGAACGAAAAATATTATTATTTATTACCGTTATTAAACGGTTTATATAATTTGTATTAAAAAGCTCGACCAAAACATTTAATCTTATTCCAGTAACAAAAACTTTATAAAACCGAAAATAACTTTTTATCCGTATCCCAAATCGCTTAACGTAATAATATTATAATTACGTTTAAAAATAAAACCCGGATTTTTTACTTATTTCGGTTATATACAACTTCGAATAATTACGGATTAAAATTCCAGTAATAATAAATAAACTAAACGGCTTATACTTCTTAACTCCTTCGATAAAGAAATAAATCGCAACCAATAAAAAAAAGTTGGAAAAAATTAAAAACGTAAAAATAAATAACGGTATAGTAATATATAAAATCCAGTTTAAACGTCGGGAAATTTATTTTAATTTATAAAATAATAATTTTAACCAGGTCTTATTATTCGGCTCGTCAGCATTAAATACTATCGCTTAATAAATACCTGTTTTTACCGTTAATACTAAAAATAACCAAACCTTAATACCTAACTTATTAACTTCGAACGTAATAATACCGTTAACTTCCGTTTCCGCTATCGGACCGTAACGTCGATACCGGGACAAAGTACGTATTATTTCAATCGTAAAAAAAAAAATATATTTAAAAATCTTAAACGCAAACGAGGTAAAATTTGCCGTAAATACTAACGGCGCTATTAAAATATTACTTAACACCATTTATATCCTAGAAAATAAGCCTATTATAAACGTTATGTTATATATATATTATTTATAACAATATTAACATTAAAATATTAAAACTTTTAATCTTATAATCGGAATTACGTTCTATTCGGCTTTTCTTAACTAAAAACGCTTATTTATTTCCGCAATTTATAAAACAGACCGAGTATTAAGCAATTAATAAATAAATACCTAAAGGATTTCGAATTTAACTAATAACGCAAACTACGTTAAACAAACTATAACGCTATCGATAAACTAATAGAAAAAAAACGAAAATACCGTTAAGAAATTTAACCAGTTTAAGGCTAAAAGTAAAAAACTTAATATCTAATACGTAATTACGTTATTAAAGCTTATCCTCGTCGATAACCAGTATACCGGTAAATCTAATATAAATAAATTTGCCCTTTAATTTTAACCTAACCCTAAATATTTATTAACGCTTATTACAGCTAATATCCGGCTGTATTAAGTTAAATTTGCCTAAAAGTAATAGTATATACAAACGCTACCCCATTTATATTAGAATAAATTTGAATAATAGCCCTTAATAATTTTATATAATTTTTTTCCAGTTAAATTATAACTACCAGCTTTAAAATAAAATTAAGACGACCGATATAATAGATCGTAACCTATTCCGGTTATAAGTTTAAAAATTAAACCGGAACGTTAAAAATTTTAAGATTATATATAACCAAATTAAAGTCGGAAATGTTTTTCGTTAAACTTAAGTTATAATTTTAAATTTTAACTATAACCATAAACTTTACGTACCCGATAAAAACGTTATCGCAAAAGAAATAAAATTAACCTTTATTACCAGTTAAACGGAAATTTAATTTTTTCCGAATATTATTACGTTCGAAATAAAAAGGTCCAATTTCCCCGATTTTTTATTTTACGATTTACCCGAAATATTTTTTTCGCTTAATAAAAAAAAATAATTATTTTATAAAAGTAATAAAAAACTTAATACGCTTTTATATTTAACGCCCGGAAGCGATTATTATATAAATTTTACCGATAAATTACGATTTAAAAAACTTTATTTATTTTAAAATAATTCGAAAAATAAAAACGATTAATCGAATAATAAAAATTATTACGAAAACCGATATAATAAAAAAAAGAAATATACCCCAGTAATTTACAGTTTCTCCGGAACAAAAAATATTCTATAAAATACGGGTTTTTTATTACGTTTTTTCTACCCGGAAAAACATTTAAAAATATAACGTAACGCGAAATATTTTTATAACGGCATTAATACTTAACTTAACGAATTTACCGAATTCCGTTATAATAAGCTTTTACTACAACTTAATATAACCGGCCTTAAAACGAAATTATTTTTTTATTATTATATATCGTTAATTATAAAGATAAAAATAACGAAAATTGCAACGATAACGAAACGGCCCGATTATATACGTAAATAACCGCCTTTAACTTTAAATCTTATCGTTTTTTCTATCGAGGTAAAAAACTATTAAAACAAATATAACAGTACATAAAAATTAACGTATTAAAAATTATTATTAAAAACATCTTAAAAAAAAATTAAGCAATATTTCCTAATATTTCCTATACTTATAAAATTATCACAAATTCAAAATATTACGTAAAATAAAAAGTTTCGAGATAAAAAATTTAATAATAAATACGCCTATAACCTTATCGTTTTGATAATATATCTTACCGGAAAAAAAGCCGAACCGGAATATAATTATTACCAAGGACCTTTTAAAAGTTATATCATACTATCGGATAATAATTAACTATATATTATATAAATAACTTACGTTAATCGTTTTTATAATTGAAAAAACCGTTATTACTCCTTTAATTTTAAATATAATTATTTTAATAATTAACATATCGATTAAATATTAATAAAACTTAAAGCTAAACCGAAAAAAAAAAATAATAATATTTTCTACAAAAAACCAATATTCCGACAACGACGACAACAACAATAACGAACCGGCATTGCTTTATTACAAACGTATTTCCTAAGCAAAAATAAACATTTACTTTACGCCTTAAACTCAGGTTCCGAAAAATTATAATATAACCTAATAACGAACTATTCGATAACTTAAATAAAAAGTTACTAACGTAATACTTAAAGTATAAACCGAAATCACCAACATAACTAAAAAAATAATACAAACGGAAAAAAACAAAAAATTATAAACGAAAAACCCAAGCAAATAATAGCACCGACGGAAATATACTATCTAAATAAACAAAAAACCAATAATTAAACCTAAATTACGAATATTAAAAACAATTAAAAAATATATCAAAACGTATAACCCTTACGTTAAAAAACTTACTAAATACTTATCTAATAATATATCAATATCAACGACATATTACAAACCGACCATAATATATCGGATTAATTTAAAATCCCCTAATCTCGTTTTAGCCGATAAATTAACTTAAAATCACTACCTTACTTTATAACTTTTTACCGGCAACGTCTTATATTTAATAATAATATAAATACCTTCGTAATTATCGGAAAACATTTTAACGAATTAATAAAAAATCGTACCAAATATAAAAATATATTAAAAATTTACGTAACATAAATTCGGAATCTTTTTATTAAAACAAAAAGCAACTTATATCCAGTTCGTATTAATAAAATATCCCCGTTATAAATATAAAAAATACTAAAAATAATAATTTTTATTTTTTAAATTACGCCTTTTTCGCGCAAAAAGTTTATAAAACTTAAATTTAATAATACGAATTTTATAATATTAAGCTAAACTTTAATAAAAATCCGGAAACGCCGGTAAACTCGATAAACTTATATAAACGCTATCCTCTTAACATTTTTAATAAGCGGCAAAAAAATGTTAATAAAAAATAAAATAACGTTAAATTCCTTATTTCTAGGAATTTAAAAATATTATCAAAAATATATTAAAAAATTTAATACAATAATAAATACGTATAATATATATAAATTTAAATTTATCTTACAAATAAAGTTATGTAAATAAAAATTACTAGCTTAAAGTAAATACAATTTGCATTTTTTATTTTCTATATATCAAACTTAATTATACGTATACACTTTTTTTTACCTACATATACTAAAACATTTTTAACTTATTAATTTCCTTTTTTCGTTACTAATAATAATTACTTTTATCGTTTTTTTTTCGTTATACGCATACAAATTCCTTATTATATCTACGCCATCTATTAATAACATTTACATTTTCCCATCGTATATTTTATTAAACGTTTATTTCTTTTTACCGCATAATATTTATTACTATATATTTACCTATTACATAATTATATTATATTAACGCTTATTAATACCATATTATTATCTATCATTATTACTATTATAACATATTTAAATACGGTATTATTATAACGGAAAATAATAATAATTTATTACGCAAATTTTAAAAAAATACGTTTATATATTTATATTTTTAAAGTAATAAAAATAAAAATAACCCAGGCTATAATATTATAAACAGTCGTTAAAATAAATTTATCCTTCGGTATTACCTAAATAATACGTAAATACTTATTTTAAACTTTTATTTTTTCATATAAACTTAATATAATTCCAAATCCGCCCAAACTGCGAAATTATTAACTTTACGATAAAAAATACGCCGGAATAAAAGCAAAATATATAATACCTTTTTTATATTCCTCGGTTTAATAAATATATATATATTTAATTATTTATTAATTTCGAATACAAACCTAACTAATACCTTTAACCGAACTAACATAAAAACGCCGGCCGCTATCAACAACGCAAAAAATAAACAAAATCTTCTACCTTTATTATTATTAAAACATAAATACGATAATTAATAATAATATTATAAACCGTAAATCACCCGTAACCCTATCGGTTCAAAAACTTACAAATAAAACTTAAACCCCGTATACTTTAAATACCTAACAAAACAAATAACAATACCGTAACTCCTATTTCGCCAAATAAGTTTACTTATAATAATATCGCAAGCCGTATTATAACAAATAAAACGTCCTTACAAACCTATAATATTAAACGAAATAATACCGATACGGTTAAAAGTAAATTACTATATTTTTAATATTCTATTAATACAGTTAATATATTTAATTAATTATTATATTTATTATAATAAAATCCAATACCGTTACATTAAATAACTTACATATTTTTATAAAATATAAAGCCGTAAATACTAATACCGGTAAGTAATTATTTTACTTATCCTTATACTTACTATTATTATCGCCCTTTATTAACGATATAATATATTACCTAGGTTTTACTAGCGCCATATAAAACCAATTTAATCTATACGATCCCGAAAATACAAACAGCTTCAATATTAAATAAAATATGTTATATTATTTTACTTATTTTTATAATTTAACTTAATAAATTAACTGGATTAACTTTATATTAATAGTTATCATTAACGATAATTTTAATATTAAATATATAAAATCATTATTAACTTCGAAATTACCACCTTATTAATAACACCAAAACGGACAAATTCGGATTAAAAATAAAAAAAAACCTTAAAATAAATACATATTTAACATCCATATATTATCAAGATTAATATAACGTATTAATCCGCCGATAAAGATAACGATATAAACCCAATATAACTTTTAAACCGCGAAAAATAACAAAATTATAAATAAATAATAATTAATAACTTAAAAAACTTTATCGGAAACAACCCTATTTTAAGCCAAATTATAAAAAAACGAATAACATTTATATTTGCAAAAAGGCAATTTATTAACATAAATAACAAAAAATTTTACCTAAATAATAATTTCTTCGATAATTACATAACTACGCAATACTATATTACGTAAAACGATAAAAACAATCCGTACAACCAGTACTTAAACGATAACTAATACGGCGGTATATACCCTTACGATAAATACCATAATAACAGTAAATTAACGGATAATATATACTTTAACTGCATTACCAAAAAAATTCGTCATTATTATTTTCAGGTTAATCGTACCAAAATCAAAAAAATTACGCATATTAAGCCGTTTCCGGGCCGTAAAAACGACTATAACCGGCGTCGTTTCAAAAATAATAATAAAAATAATAAATCCGGATACTTCGGAATAATTATTTAACTATAAAACAATAAAACCAGGATAAAAATAATTTGCTATAAACATTAATTTAATAATATATACATTTCGGCAAAATAATTAAATAATTATATATTACCATTAAAGCATTATATTAATTTTATAAATTATAATAACCTTATATATTATATTAATATTATTTATTTTAACTTAAATAAAGCTTAAGTATTATACAACGTTATTAACTTCGCCATTACCTTAAAAACCTTTTCCGTTTAACCTTTACGCGTTTTCCAGCTTTACGGAATTAAAACTATTCTTTACGTTTATTATACGCGTAAATTAACCTTAGAATTCGGTAATAACGAAAACCCTAACGTTTATTAACTTTTATATACAAATAACACGTTATTTACGAATAACCATAACTAAAAAAACTCCCAAGGATTCGTAATATCCCTTTTCGGTAACCCTATATATAAATAATTAACAAACGGAATATAATTACCACCTTAAATACGGAAACTAAATTACTAACCTTTTCGTAAACCGTTAAAAAAACTTTCTTTATAGAAAAAATCTTCCAAGCCATAAATATAAAACTAAGCGAAACCTTATTATTTACGTAAACAATAAACAAACGATACGGTTAATTACAAAAAAAGTTATACGTTTAGTTACGAAACTGAAATATATTAACGTTTATAATTACTAAGTCCGTAAAACCTACGCAATAAGGAAAAGCAAAATCGAATAAACGCCTACTAAAATAATAGTTACGGATAACTTCACTAAGCTACTTAAACCCCGGTAACATCGGGGATTTGTTCGGCTATTAAATCTTAAGGACGTTACTTAAAGGCTAAAAAAGCCTAGGAAGGCTTAAAATCATAATTACACTTATAACGCTATTAAAACGAAGACATATTATGCTTGCCGCGGTAACGCGGTAGCCTCACGTTACTATAATTATTATTACGGCTACTTAAATAGTAAATTAGGTCGGGGAGACTTAGTTCTAATCAGTAGGTATTTAATAAGGACGTTACGGGCGAGAGCATGGTTAGAGCAATATATAAAATAACGCGAATCTGTATTAATTAGTATTAAGACCGTAAAAGAAGATTATTAACAATAATAAACAACAACGGGGTTACGCCCGAAGGAAAAAAGCTCCTAGAAATACCTTTAGAGCTGAGTAGAACTAATCAGCTAAGCTTAAAGCCAAGTCCCTGAACCCTGCACCATTTTAATAGTATTAATTATTTTAATATAAACATATTTAATATATCTATGTATATTTTTATATTAATTGGTATCTAGAGCTACCTATTCGAAATAATCGCTACTATATTAGTATCGCCGTTATTACCGTTATTTGAAATTCGTCAGCGATTACAGCGCCTTTATATTAGTTACGTCGTCGGGATTAATTATTTTCCTTTTAGTTAGGATAAATCCGTTAAGTTCACATATATTTTCTTTATTAAAACGTCCGTACCGTCCGTATTTAGCCATGGCTATTAATAGCTAAAGTACTAGATTAGCTACGTTAATAAAACTAGCTATTTTAATTACAAAGTAGGTCGTTTTTGATATATCTAATACAATTTTATTCGAAGTAACAGCTAGCTAAAACTACCGATAATTACGATAGCCAAGTTACTAAAAACCTTACTTTTAAACTTTTACGCCGATGTCGACCTACCGCTAGTACGAATATAAACCGACCGATATATAATAAATAACAAAATTCTTATAATCGAAAAAAATATATATATATACTTTCGAAAATTTTTTAATAGCAATATAAATTTAGTACTCGTTATAGTAGTTTAATAAATAATAACGTATATATCGTCCGATTAATAATTAAAATTGATTAAAAAAATATAAAAATAATTTTTAATCGGAAAAAAAGCGTAGCTTAAAGAGGATATATATTAATTAGTTAAATTTATAAAAATGTACTATTAAATATTACATAATAATAAAAATAATTAACGTAAAAATAGTAAGAAATATTAATAAATAACTTAGATTTTATTACGTATTACAAATCGCTATATATTAAATACGTATAACTATATAATAATATAAGTTTAACTAATCGTATATTATAGAAAAGTTATTATACTATATATCCGCAAACTAGATTATATAAGTCTGAACTATAAAATCTCTAATATTTAATACGTTAAAAGGGTTAAAAAGATTTTATATATTTTCAACTTATTATAAATAAAGCTTTTAAACATTTTAAAAGCCTAAAATAAAAGAAGTAAACTTTAAAATTTAATTTTAAAAGGTCCGGTTAAAGGAAATGTTTTTAAGAACTAATCTTATAGAATTATATAAAATTTATATAGTTATTTTATCTTTTTTAACTGTTTTTAACTATATCGTTAAATAACTCGATTATATAACTAAGTAAGTCGGCGGTAGTTTATATAATATTAATCTATTAATCTTTAAATATAGTTTTCTATAATAATAGCAAATGTCGGACATTTTTCTTTTTAAGCTTTTAATTAAGATATTTATATATATATATAAAGCTTTAATAAGCCTTAGCTTAATTTCATATTAAAAAAATAAATTAACTATATATATAATTAAATACTTTCTTCTTAAAGGAAACGTAACTATGAAACCAAATTAAATAAATGGATAAATTATGTTATCGGTTATTAAGCTTTATTAAACCCCAACCTTATAAATTACCTAGTTATGTCTATATCGACGATTATTCTTAATGGAATTCTAGATAGTTTTCGTAATCCGGAATAACCGGACAAATTATCGTTCGTAATCTTTTAACTTATATCGATTTAAAAATTAAATTTCGACGTTTTTAAACCCGTTATCGTTATTTTCTAATTTTACCAGTAATTTTTTTATAAGCCGGATATTTTTTAATATAAATTTATATAAAAATCGATTATTTCCGCCGTTTTAATTTAAATTATATTCGAAAATTAAAAATAAAACCCGATTTTTTTCAGAAAAATTATTAATATCGATAAAAATATTAATATATTTTATTCGGTTAATTATTCTATTTAAGTTAAATAATTTAATTAAAATTATTTCCGTCGAGATTCCGGAAATACGAAATATTAAAACTTTATATTCGGACTTGGCCGGTATATTTTAGTTATTTTAATTAATAAAAGTTTAAAAAACCTTAAAATTAATCGAAGTTAAAAAAGTCGTAAAACTGGCAAAGGGTTGCAAAGTTATCTTATACGGACTTAAGGTTTACCGCGAAAAGCTTAATATTTCTTAAGTTATTATCTGAGATTCCCCTTATTAAACCAGGGCATAAAGTTTATTAAGGTCGAAGTTTGTTAATATTACGTAATAGTCGGCTTTGGGATAAGGTTTTTCGTAACCGAGGTATAATTTATCGTTACCGTAAAAACCATTAATAATTGCCGTATTCGAAAATATTAAATAAAATATTTATCGTATTAATTATTAGTATAATTACTTTATGTCTTTAACTTAGCCTAAATAATGCGGCTTGAATCTAACGACCTGATATATAATTAAATACTTAAATAATATAAATTCTTATAAAAGTTAAAAGATTACGAAGTTTTAAAACTTAGCTTTTAACTTAAATAAATGATTTTACTTCGCTTTCCGTATTTTTAAAAAAGAACTATTTTCGCCGAGCGTAATTTAATTAAAATTAATTTCGGTTTATTTTTTACTTACGGGTTTTTTATTAATTAATTAATATTATTTTTTATAATTTCGTTATTTTAATATTATTTTATAAACGATTTTATTTAAGTTTTATTTAAAACTAGAATTAATTTAATATTAAAATAATTTACGATTTTTTAGTTAATAATCGATTTAAATTTAAATTTTAAAAAAAGTATAACTAAGAAAAGAATAACGGATAAAAATATAACTTTTAAGAAATTAAGATTAGGGTTTAAGTAACCGCTAACTAACTTATTAATATTACTTACCTTTTTATAATAATTAAAAAATATTATTTAAAAATAACTTAATATATTAATTTTTTAAAATACGTTTTAAAATTAATCTATAATTATTTTATTTTAAGTTATAACATCTTATTATCTTATAACCTTTTCTCTGTTATAGAAGAAATATTAATTATTAAAGATAAATATTGTAAATTATAAAATAACATCGAAATATTAAATGTTAACTTTATTAAGAAATAATCTATTATTATATAAAATAAATAAAAATTTACGAAAGACCTTATTAAAAATAATATTTTTCAATATTACGAAATTCTTTATATATAAAATAAAAATATATAAGAATATTAATTAATTAAACTGGTATAAAAGAGGCGTTATTTGATTATAATATTTTAATTTTATTTAATTATAATTAAATTTAAGAAATTATTTATTAAGAAATAAAATTACATTTATATTTAATACATTATAAATTATATAAATATTTTTATTATATACAGTATATTACTAATTATTTTAATTACGAAGTAAAAATAAATAAAAACTTATCATTTTTTATAAATAAAAGTTAATTAAATTTTAATTAACTTAATCGAAATTATTAAAAGAAATCTATATAATTACTATAATAAACCGATTAATTATACTTATATTTATAAGTTAAGGCCTAATAGCTTAATGGTTGCGAGCCTGGGTGTCTTTTTCAATTGCGACAGGCTTGGGCACCTTATTTCGGTTGGTTTCAAGAGACAGCTGGTTTAAATCCAGCTTGGGCCACCGTTCCTTTAGGTAACGCCAAGCCTAAAGGAGCTAGACTATTGGAACTTCGGTTCCGTTATTATGTCGGTAATAACTAAAGTAATTAATGGCTTTGGGAATTAATTAAATTAATCGTATACGTAATTGTATTTGTTACCGTATTAAAAAACTCCCATTAATCGGGTTTTTTATCCGGCTTTTTAAAAGGTACGGTTTTTGGAAATACCTTCCGGTCGCGTTTATAAAAACCAATATGTATGTATATAGTATATAGATTAGCTACGCTAGATATCTAATGGTACATATTCTCATTTATAAGTTAAATAAATAATTATAATTTGTAAAAGAAAACTTATAAACGCTTTTAATTTCGATAAAGTACGTAAATAATAAACGTTTTATATTTAATTAATTTCTTTATATTAAAATTTAATTTATATACCGTTTTATTATTTATAAACCTTTTATTATATTAAATACGTAATATAATTAATAAAATCGAATATTATAATAGTATTAGAAAAAGAATAACGTGCTATATATATAAGCGAGAGATATATATAAGCGAGCCGCTTTTTAATATTCCGTAACAATAAATTCAAATAATTTAATAATAATATATTGTATTGATTTAAATTAATCGGATTCTTTTTGGCTGGATGTATTTATAACTTTTTTATAAATACGCGTATTATGTCCGGGCTTATTACAGACGTTATATTTCCGTTTTTTCGTTTTAATTTTTTTACGACGACCCCCCCCAGTTGTTGTTAGCTGCATTTTTTCACCATCCCTTTTTTTTTAGGCCAAAAAAGCTTATTTTTTTTTTGTATAGTAAATATTCCTTTTTCTTAAAAACGTTTATTTTTAGTCCTATAACGTTTGCTTAAAATATGGTTCGTTTTACGTAATTGGACGTTTTTTTCCCGGAGAAAAGCGGTTTTATGTAATAATAATATGTAATTTTTTGTTATAAGATTAACCGATTTAAATATTTTTGTTAATAAGTTATTTTAATAATTTTTAATTTTCCTTTATAAATAACGTTTTTGTTTTGTTACTTTATAAATATTTTTAGGGGTTTTTGTAAACGGGGAAATAAAACCGGCGGAGGTTAACGGGAAAATAATTAACGTAGGTATAATTAAAGGAATTTCGAATTCGGAAAGGACGTTATTAGGATCGAATAAAATAAGGTTAACTTTCGCGAATTTAAATTTAATGTTATTAAATGTTATGGTAATTTAAAACGCGTTATAAAAACCGGCGAGAAAATTTTTTTTGGTAATATGGGTATAATGGTGTTATATTAAATTTTCGATATACCGTAAATAAATATATTTTAAAATAAAAAAATAAAATATATTAAAAAGTTAAAGCCGGTACGAAAAATACGCGGGTATGTAAAACGTAATAATGTTATGGTTGGCGCAGTATTTTTCGAATTTTATCGAATAGTAATTTTCGTAACCGTCGAAAATAAGGAAATATTTCGAATTTTTCGTACGCGTCCGAATATATTTATTAAAATGCCGGATTTATTTTAGATTTAATTTATTTGTTATCCAGTTATTATTATTTAATGCGATTTTTTAATTAGTTGTTAGTAATAAGTTATTACGGTATTAGGATTTAAGATAATTTTTCCCTGCTATAATAATAAATAACGGTATAGCCTAATTTTGGGAATTAATAATTTGGATAATTGTAATTTATTTTTTATTTTTTTGTTGCGTTTATTTAGGTTTTTTACGTTTTTCGGTATTAGTAATTATTATACCCGTTATTATAAAAAACTTTATTAAAAATTTAATTTCGTTAAAGTTATAAATATTTTTTTTTGTGATACCGTATTTTGCGATTATAACTTAAATAAGTTCGAATTATTTACGAAATGTTTTTGGATTTTCGGATAAAATCCGTTAATAATCGATTTTCCGATTTAAACGCGTTTGGAGTTTTTTTTGCCGTTTAATAAAGTTCGACGCCCAGTTAATTCCGATACATTCCGTAATACGTTAGGCCAGTAATATATTAGCTATATCTTTAATATGTTAAAGCCGGATAGGAAACGTTTACGTATTTAGGTTAAGGATTTGGTCGATAATCGATTTTTTTTCGGTCGGTATTAATTTTTGTAAAAGAAGGATAATATCGGTTCGGGCGTATTTACTGTTAAAACGGTATATTAAAGTAAAATATGGAACTTTATAAATAAAACTAAGCTTTTTGTAATTAATTTTCGGGTTTCGTTTTTTAGTTTAAATAGTTAGATTTATTTTTGCTTTTTTTGTAAGGCGTTTTATAACGTTAGTATTAAGAAATAGACGATTAAAGATAGATAGTTGGAATGGCGAAAAAAGTCTCTTGCTTATATATGTTTTTTGCTTATATATGTAGTACGTTAATTATAAAAAGATAAATTTTTATTAAAAATCTCTTATAAGTATAATAAGAACCGTAAATATATTTAAATTTAAATATTAAATAGTTACCGGTTTAAAAGATTTACTCTTTATAAAACGTTATTTTAATCGTTTAACTATAAGGATATAAATTAATTATAGTAAATTAATATAAAATAGTTTAAAAACCCGGAAAATATAGTTTAATATATATATAAATAAATACCTTTTTATTTAAAGAATTAAATAGAATTTTAATTTATTTATTTTTAATTTTTTATAGTAATAATTAATTACGTATTTTTCTAATACGTAAATTAATTAATTTATTTTGGTAATTAAATTATATTAATATTTTATATTAAGATTTATATTTTACTTTATATATTTATATACCTTTTATAATTTAAAAGGTTAATTTTATAAAATTATATAAATTTAAATTAGTTATACTCTTTATTAAGGAAAATAACGTAATAATTTCGAGTTATTATTTATAAGAGATTTGCTATTTATATTAGATTTACCTTACTATTCGTACTATCTCCTACTTTTAACAGCTGTAGTTGTAGTTATAGTTATCATAACTTTGTTATAATAATAATACTTTATTTCGATTATTAAACTTTCGATATAATATAAAACCTATTATAAAAACGTTAATTTAATTAAGATATTAATTAAATTATCTTATTATTTTACGAAATACTAGTATAATATATATAAAAGTTCGGTTAAAGGTAATAATAAAACCTTATAATATACGAAATTAATTAATATTATAATCTATTTTTTTCCCTTTTAAATTAAATAAGGTTTTAAAGGTAGAATTAATTAGAAACTAATAGTTATATTAGATATATATTAGTAAGAAAGTGGGGCACATAGTACGAATAGTAAGAGGGATATAGTACAAATAACAAATTTTATAAATGTATTAATATTTAAAAATATAAAATAAATTATCATTAAAATGCTTATAATTAAACGTATATAATTATAAGAGGTATTTTATTATTATTTTATTTTAACTTTTCTTTTATTAACAAGATATTAAACGAAAACATTTTTATATAATTTTCTTAAGTTTTATTAATTCTTTACGGGGATTTAGGATTTAATTGGTTAGAGTTTAACGTTATAAAGTAGTACTTAAGTAACTTTGAAAAAAATCGGAAAACGAGCCAGGAAGAGACCTGAACTCGCTGAGGTAATCATGTAAGGGTGAACAGAAGCCCCCTACTTACATTCATACTTTTAATCGAGCCTAATCTGCAGGTTTTGTCAGTGCATGCCTTTTCAATGGGCAAACTTACTACAACCGTCCAGAAAGACTGGATGGAGGCAGTTCAGCGCCGCGTGGCTGCAACCGCTTCAGCATTTGGCTAGCATGAATAGAATCAAGGTGACAGGTCTGTCCAAGTTTCTCGATTCTGAGCTACACCAATTACGAGTCAATGATTCGAATCTCTAGGAAGTTCCAAAGGTTATTGCCAGCATATGCCACAATCAGTAACATGTCGATGGCGGCGATTTCAACCATCACGCTCGCAGGATATATTCTTGTTCCGCGAGGGACCACAGGAGTCAGCTTTGATTCCGCACTTGTTTTCTGCTTGATACAGCTTGTCTCCTTAGCTGCTAACCCTATTCGGGAACTGTCTGTTGCCATCCCACAGCTGGCTGCTGTGATTGGACGCCCTCAGATGATTCAGACCTACCTAGTGTCCTAGATGAACACGAAAGCAGCAAGGGCAGTCAAGACTTCCACAACGCCTGCAGGCTACCATGAAGGTGCAAGAACTCTCCTCAACCGTTTACAGCGACTCAGACGAACGATCTTTGCTTTCAGTATTGGAAGGCGACTTTGCCTTTAAAGACTTGACTGAGCCCTTGCCCCTGCAACATAACTTTCGATCTTCCGGCGAAAAGCTGGATGGTTCTCCTTGGCCATGTCGGAAGTGGGGAAAGCGCTGTCCTATTAGCATTGCTAGGCGAGCTCAGCCTTGTGACAGGACCTGTTCCCAAACAACCAATGTTGCGGCTTGCCTGCTGGGCCCAGGATCCCTGGTTAGCCAACCTCACTGTCCGTCAGATTGCCACCAGCTACTGTGATTTCGACCATGCATGGTACTCCACCGTTGTCAATGCCTGTGAACTGACGCGGGACTTGGAAAACCTGCCGGGGCCCGATGAGTCCTTGATTGGAAATAACGGAGTTTGAGTGGAGGACAGAAGCAGCACCTAAGCTTGGCCAGGGCGCTCTACTCTCGCAAGCAACTGCTTCTTCTCGATAACGTTCTAAGTGGGCTTGACCCGACAACAGAGCAACTGGTTGTTGACCGGGTGCCTGGGCGAAATGGTCTATGCCGCAACAACGGTGTGACAGTCCTTTTGGCAACACATCTGGAGCGAATATCGACACCGGGAACACTGGGCGAAATCCCCTTATTCGAACAGAAGACGGCAAATATCTACTCAGACCGATCTTCCATTACTAAGCCGCTGGGTATGAACCGAACTTGGTCGGTAACGACCTACGATACCACCCCCTTGGAGCTTGAGGAAGTTCAAACGGAACTTTCTCGCCGAACTAGCTACGTCCGTTTGTACGGGTATTACTTGGAAGGCTCTTAGGTGGGTTAACGCGATTTGTGCTTACGCCTTCTGCTTGAATTTTCCAACTGTATGGCTCCGCTGGTGATCCGATGCGGAGGTAGATCTTGCTGCTACGGGTAGGAATGCCTCGATCACCTATCCTGATGCATCATAAACTGCTAGGCACCCTCATGGGAGCTCCGTACTGGTTCTTTGTCTCCACGGTTTCTGGCTAGGAGTTGAACCGGTTTAGCCAGGACATGTCCCTTGATAACACGCAGCTCTCCATTGCCGTTCTTGAGACTTTATATCTCTTCTCACTCTGTCCTGTCGACGGCGCTCTCATCGCGTCGTCGTCCGGGTGGTCGCTGCCGATATTTCCCGCCATATTCGCCGTCCTATACGTGCTACAGAAGTTCTATCTGCGAACGTCTCGACAGCTCCGCCTTCTCGACCTTGTGAGTAGTTTTGGCGTTATTCCCTACCCCCTCCGGCCTGTCTCTTGAGCAGAAATTGGCTGACATAAGAAGGTTGCAAAGAGGTGCTCTGAAGGACAAATAAAAACCCCCTTGACTCCCAGAATTTCCACAGAAGGGGGATTACTGCCTCAAGATGGTGTAGGAAGCCAAGTCGCCCCTTTATTTACATTTAACGCAGACGCTTCAAGGCCTGACCACAATTAAGGCTTATGGCTGGAAGAAGCAAGCAACGGAGAAGAACCGCCGTTGATTGGACCAGCCGCAGAACCCTTCCTACTTGATGTACAGCATTCAGGGGGCTCAATTTGTGTTGATCTCGTCGTTGCGGTTGTCGCCACCGTCATTATGACGCTAGTGACTCAAACATGAGGCTCTGCCGGCGGTTCCCTAGGTGTTTCATTAGTAAACATCTTGACGTTCAGTCAGAATCTCACTTCCTTGACCCGAGCCTGGGTCGATTTGGAGGCGTCGCTTGGTGCCGTCGCTCGTGTTAGGAGCTTTTAAAGGAAACTCTTTGCGAAGACCTACTCGCGAAGCGCTTGAATCCACCCCGGGAATGGCCGGACTCTGGCGAGATCGAAGTACGAGACCTCTCCGCTAGCTACAAGTGAGTCTCCCTACGGCTCCGATATGTACTCATCATGCGACCGTGACCTAACGACTTGAGCTAGGGCTGGAAGGGAGCTTGTCCTACAAGGAATTTCCCTCGATATTTAGCAGGGACAGAAAGTCGGCATCTGCCGCCGCACTGGAAGGCCCGTAGTAGCCCCTTGTATTACTCAGATCCACTGACTGACAGCGAATCAAGTGGGAAAAGCTCGTTAATACTCTCGATTCTTAAATTGGTAGAGAGTGTGTGGAGAAATTTTCATCGACGGCTTTCCCATCATAGGACCTCCCCGTGATGTCGTCCACCACAGGCTCATCGTCATGCCTCAGGAGCCACTTCTAATGTCTGGCACTATCCGCTTCAGCGTGGGTCCTTGGTTGAATAACTTGGACGGTACTACCCTGTCCGTTTTGGAAGTCGGGATCTGGAAAGTCATCTTCCAGCGCGGCGGACTAGACGCGAACATAGGCACTTGCCCGCTACCTCGAGGCCAGCGGCAGCTGTTCTGCCTCACGCGGGGCGCTTCTTGGTAAATCGCGGATGCTGATACTGGGCGACGTGACGTCGAATTTAGGCTCATCGACGCGGGCAAAGATGATGGAGGTGGTTCGAAAGAGCTTGGTGCAGGGCACCATTTTGGTCGTTACTCACCATCGGCATGCCATTCGAACTTTTGACAAGAT
This sequence comes from Monosporascus sp. CRB-8-3, assembly GCA_004155055.1. Lineage (NCBI taxonomy): Eukaryota > Fungi > Ascomycota > Sordariomycetes > Xylariales > Monosporascus > Monosporascus sp. CRB-8-3. The sequence continues at coordinate 36,602 of QJNZ01000687.1, forward strand.
CATGATTCCGGATAGAGGCAAGGTGGTTGAATGGGGAATACTTGGCGAGTATTTAGGACGACCGAGCATGTTCAAGGATCTATGGGATAGTATCTGTTAGGATTATAGTATGACCGATCTATCTAGATTTACTTCTTACACTTGAGGCTCGCTTTTTATCCTTGATCGAGCTTATCTAGAGTCTTGTACGGGCTTAGGCTGAAAATGATTAGATAGCCTTATAATTCGCATTCAACCGAGAAGAAGAGTAGTGCATGGGGCAACCGGCCGGCAGGGCTTTGGCGATCCGCTCCCCGTGGGTGAGGGCCGCAATTGAAAATGCGTATCAAATGCAAAAATATGGATTACAACGATCGAACAAGCCAAGCGGTCCCATTAAAGGGATTTTCTCGGCCATGTAAACTCCGGTAAGCTTCTTTGGAAAGCGACTAGGTTTATAGAACCCAAAATGATTACGAGGGCATACCACCTCTGGTGGTCGGACTAACTGAATATACAGACAATAAAGACAAGGCTCGAGCATTTATAGAAAGCTATTTCCCGTTCATAACCGAACCAGCACAATATTCGATGAACCACGCGAAGAAAAAAAGATCCTGGCACTCGGACAAAAGATGAAGAGGAAAGCGAAGGAGGAAAGGCAAAGACAGGGGAGCGGGATAATGAAACCACGAACTCACGGGGGGAATCGGATGCATGTGGTAGCCGGGTTCTATCAAAAACAAGGGCGGCGTTGTTGACACGAGAGTAGGGGCACACAAGCGAGGATGGTTGAAGCATTCAAAGAGGGGTAATCAAGACGGCCGGGTAGAGCTAGACAAAGGAGGTTTGGAAGAGCAAAGGCTTGTAGATCCTGTCAGCACATTGTAAAGTTTTCTGTTATTTACAGGCTGTTTGACGACGAGGGGTTTACCGGATGAAACTTGGTTCCCGGGCGTCTATTATATTTAGTATACTTTGTACGAAGTATGACGGTGTATAGCGGTTACTGGTGATATCCACACTTGAGGGAGTAACAGGGTTAAAAATACAATATAGCCGAGCAGCAACACAACCATTTTCAGATTAAGCAACGTCTATCTGGTTTCTGAGTCCGCATCTTTTCTAGGTTTGCTGAAGATAGCTTTAACAGCGTCGGAGACCTTGGATGATCTCTTTGATTGATAACCCTTGTCCTTCGGGTTGGATTCCAAACCCATCGCGCCACTTCGCCAGCGTTGCTCTACCACTTCACCTGCAGCCAGCATATCAAAGATCGTGGCTTCGGCTCGGTTTCCTACCATGAGACAAAAATGTTAGGGGCAGGGACTCCACCAACTTTTTGGTCCTTTTGACGGCCAGAAACGTACGGATATTCTCGGCACCACCGATACCGAATGATATACAGCGTCCATCGTCGCTCATTTCCTGTCTTGGTTCGCTTTCTAACCTTCAAAAATAACCAATGATCCCATATGGTTGAGAGTCCGCGGGGATCTGGACGCCGTTGCAACTTGCTGACACAGGATCGATGTTCGAATTGTGCTGTCTACATTATGCTATCGGCTTACGGGGGACGGAGGTCTACCTACTATGTAAGTATGTTGCATGTAGTTCTCCCCAACGACGATATTGCCTGTACGATAAGCCTAGGGTCATTCATTGGCTATATGTTCCGCTATGACCCGGGGCCACGATCCATACCGTGGCGTCATCCCTGCAAAGGCTTATCTGTTTTAGCGCACGGCTGCGTGCCGGTACTGTCAAGTTAAGCATAGCAGAGAGTGGGGATCCGCCTCACTAGGCTGAATTAGTTGAGTCCGTGGGTTTATCCGCTAGTCCTATGTTACACTATGTTTCTTGTAGTTGACGTCGTTCAATGAAGGGATAAGACGGTTCACTCACCCCTGAATAACGTACGATCAGATGATCATCGATAGACGGGGAATCAATTGAAGAATCTTGTTCTATTACCATTCGCTACCCGATTAAATATGCTGGGTTATCCATACATATGTTCATCCCGGCAACTTCTCGAGAGAGCGTAGGTTGAAGTTGATGTACTGCGATAATTCCAGCCAGCTGGATGGTTATGACAACCCCCAGATAATTAAAGGGGCACCACCAGCCCCGCTTAGGCCAGTAGTCTGATGCTTATGCAATTAAAGGAGCTTTTGCCCATGCATCAATGCCAACTGTCTAACGTTAATCATAGCTGTCCATTTAATTAATAGTGCGCAACCACACGCAAAGCAGATACCTGCATGTACGTTGCGAACAAGCCCGCTACCATGCCTGTAACTATGTTGGCACGCTCCCAATCAGCGGAGCCCGACATTCGACTGGAGGACTATCTCGACGACAAGCTCCAGTCTACCACCGATCTCGAGAATCTCGACAGCCTCATTGCGAACGTAGAAGTCCAACGCAGCCAGCTCCAAGCACAGCTCGAGCATGCCACCAAGGAGCTTGAAGATGTCCGACGGGCTGCCCAAGATCGTCAAGGCGGTCTTGCCAAGTCAATCGAAGACTTCGAGAAGCTGCAGCATAGTATCGACATCCGGCTACGGATCGTCGCTGAGTCCGACGCACCTGACGAAGCGATCCGGAGACTCGAACGTCCCATGAAACAGCTGCACAAGGTCGAGCTCGCACAAAAATACTTGGAGCTACTGCAAGACGTGGAGAATATGAGGTTGGAGGCTCGTTCACACCTCCCGCAGAGCCCAAAGGCCGCATTGGAACCATATTCCAGGTTAAAGCAGCTGTCGGTGAGGTTGAAGGAGCTTCAGGGACCGGCCGACGAGGCCGCGCCACACCTCGTAAACTATGTCCAGAGGATCACGGACAGCTTGTGGGATGAGATGAAGAAGACCATGTCACAAGAAATGGAGGCCATCTTGAAAAAGCGGAACTGGCCTAATGGCGTGGATCCTCAGTCGGAGATGGATTCCGAATGGCTGGAGTGCTTCGAGAAGCTTATCGACTTGCAAGTCCCTGAGGTGCTGTTGTCGGAGGAGGTCGTTGCTCTACTCCCATTTGAGGTTATAGTACTACCCTTCGTACAGTGGTTCCGTTTCCAGTTCATGGGCGGCAATGCGACTAGCACTCCCCAATCATTCGGAACATTCTGCATCCCAGAGTTCCTCTCCCTTATAAGCAAGTGGGAAGATTTCTTTCGAGATAATGTTGGCTATATTCTGGCTAGCAGGTTTCGCAACACCAAGGTGCAGGATGTTTCCGTGTATATCGACCCCGCATGCGCTCTCATCACTGCGCTTTTGCCGGTAATGAGAGAAAAAATAGCCGGTGTCGTACAGCACGGATTGAGGAGTCCGCAATTCTTGAGCAGCTTGATGGTTCAGCTGATGAACCTGGATGACGATCTCCGGTCAAGGTTCAACTACGACGGCGGCGACCCAGACCGCGGCTGGGCTGGTCTTACCTCCGAGGTCCTGGCTGAACACTTCGAAACCTGGCTCAAGGTAGAGAAGGAATTTGCCCTGGAGCGCTTCCACACCATCATGAGCTCCGCAGATGCGAGAAACATCGACTATGACTACAGTGGACCCGGCAAGATGAAGCCCACAGTCGGGGCTGTGAGAATCACAGACCTGCTAAGAACTGTTACCTCCCAATATGAAAGAATCAGGAGGTTCTCTCACAAGTTGCGATTCCTCATTGATATCCAACTTGAAATATTAGATGAGTATCATGATAGGCTCAGAGACTCCCTTGAGGCATATTATTCGATAACGTCAACGCTGGGTCGTACTCTTCATGGAGTCACTAGGGAACAACTCGCAGCTCTCGAAGGAACTGGTGCTTTCGAGTCTCTCTGCAAGGTATTAGGTAGCGCTGACCATATCGTGTCTACGTTGAAAGATTGGAGCAACGAAGAGGTAAGAGAAACTATGACATCTTTGCCCGTCGTCATATTACTTACTAACCCCGTGCAGTTCTTCATTACTCTATGGGAACAACTCCAATCTAGGGCTAGAAAGTCCGACGACGAAGACAATCTAGCAGGCGGTATGAGCCACGACCACGTCAAAAACCGGACTTCTGCTGCTGTTGGCTCCGACGGAGACGGTGGCATTCTTTTCGATGAAACTATTGCGGCTTATAGTAACCGTCGTAAGACTGCCGAACAGTATGTTGTCACAGCCTTGATAAGCTCGCATCAGAAGGCTTTCCGACCGTACCTTATAAAGCCTCAATGGAGTTCAATTAACGGCGATACAAGTAGTGAGTGATAGCTTTCAACTTCGATTCTCGGAATACTAACCGAAACAGCCGACCCTACTCAATTAACTGTGTCGCCGGAACTTGATGAACCCCTAAGAGTATGTAGAGCGGACCGACTTGCTATTAATGTTATTGCTACTGATCGTTTCCTAGATACTGAAGCGAAACCTACAATTCCTGGGCGCCGCTTTAAGCACGGCTGTCTATCGACGAATCTGGAGGGAAGCCCTCGAGAACCTGCAAGAGATGCTGTGGACGGATGTGCTCATGAAGCACAGCTTCACGACGCTTGGCGCTGGTCAATTCGTGTGCGATCTGCAGGCAATTGCTTCGTTGGTAGACCGTCACATTACCGATGGCTCAGTAGCCCTAGGCATGCTCGAGGAAGGAGCGCGGATATTAAGCTTACCGTTAGAGGCCGACAGCGGAGCAATGTCGCTCCAGCAGGCGTGCGATCGCTTCTTCACAGACAACACGGAGGCAAAGAAAGCCTTGGAGGAGCTGGGCGTAGAGACGCTCACCCCGGCCAACGCCAGAAACATCGTGCAGAAGAGAGTGGAATACCAGGGGTAATAAAAGCGAACTGTGGAGGGCATGTAGCCTCTATGTTGAATAACAAAAACATATCTAGATGACGTCGAATCAAACCTCACGATAGCCACATCAGTGAAATTCCAGTAACGCCCGAAACCAGATCCCTTTAAATGCCCGGGAGATTAACCTCGCAGGTTTTCTATTCTCCAAGCTCATAGCTTCCCTCAGCTCTAACTGATAAGCCGCATGGTTGCCTCGACCGTGGCGAAGGTGCAGGCACTGACGGGCATGGCCCTCAGCAGCGTAGGCGCCAGGCCCTTCCAGAAGCCGCGCACGCCCTCGAGGCGGTACGTCTGTGCGAAGCAGTCGCGCATGGAGCGGTAGCGGGCGTCTCGCCCGAAGCCGTCGGTCTGCATCTTGCTCTTGACGACGTCGAAGGGGTAGCTGGAGAGCCAGAGGGCCTCGCCGGCGAGCCCGCCGTAGAGGGCGACCTTCCAGCTCGGGATGCGGTCGCGCGCGATGCCGTTGCGCGCCGCGTCGGCGCCCATCATCCACTCGAAGGTCAGGAACCAGACCCCGTACGCCTGCGCCTCGCGCAGCACCGTCACCGCCTCCCCGCGGTACAGGCCCCGGAGCAGGCCGGCGCGCGCCGACAGCTTGCGCACGCAGTCCAGCGGGCCCGAGTACAGCCGCCCCGCCCCGTGCGGCTGCGCCTGCAGCCGGATCCGCACGTGCTCGATGGGGCCCGAGACCACAGAGTTCGCGACCCCCGCGAAGGCCCCCGCCGCGTAGTACTGCCCGTAGCTCAGGTCCTTCCTGTTACCAGCGAGAGCGGCGGCGGAGGCGGATGTGGATGCGGACGATGATGATAAGGGGTGCGCCCGCTGGTTCGCGGACTCGAAGTACCGCTTCGCGAACCCGAAGGCGCCGAACTGGATCGACACGCAGGCCCCGATGCCCAGCAGCGGCGTCAGCGTGCCCTTGTAGAACGCCAGCGCGCCCTCTTGCGCGTAGATGGACTTCACGGCGTCCAGGGCCGAGGTGTACTGCGTGCCCGTCTGCAGGCGCACCTTCACTATGTCGAATGGTTGACCTGGGACGCATGTCAGCTCGCCCTTCTGCTGGGGACCTTTTGGCGGACAGAATATGATGGAGTGTATGGGCGGGGTGCAGTCTCGCGGTACCAGTGCGACCGTGTTTGTTTGTCGGTACTTCACTGGTGATCGCGGATGTAACTTGGTGCGACCCTCTCATCACCGCCAATGGTTAGCGAACCTGGTGGGTAGTCGCGACGGCAGGTGAATGTGAGGCCCCAAACCACACCTCGGTAGTGAGGTTCGAGGGGGGATATCACGGTTCACCCACCAGTCAGTACCTGTGCGACTCCGCCGACGGCCCCGGCGAACAGGTCCTTCGCAGTGCTCAATGCGCCGCCCTTGGCGCCCACCTCCTCCGCGACGTCTGCCATGTTGCGCCGATCGCCACCCGCCTCTGCGTGGGTCGACCCTTTTCCCCGTATATCCGAGATGCGGTGCACAAAAGATCCCAGGGGACGCTCAGTTCGGCCCAGGTGACTCTGTATGTATGATCCACCAGAGTAAAAAAAAAAAAGGGCAATGGCGGATAAATCGCAGTTCCTGACGCCGATGTAGGAGGCGAGATGGTGGTTGCGGCTGATGATTCCTTATCAGTGACGACCCCAGCCGCCCAAGGAATAATTTTAGTGGGGCATCTGGCAATCGTGCAAAAAGAAACTGCAATGGCACTAGGCGAATGACGTGATTGCCTTACCAATGCAGCAAACATTAGCGCGGCTCGGCCTCTCTCTCCCCCTATTCACGCTAACATCGCACAACTTGCCCAATAAGTTAACTCGTCCACTCCCCCCTTCGTTGTTCAGATAGGACCCAACATCTCATAGAAGACGTTGGTGATTTATGGTCATTAATTCCACATGATGCAGAACTTATATATTAAAAATGATTACCAACCTATCAGCCGGGCCAACTCGGGTTGGTTGAAACGCACCCATGAATAACATATTTGGCATATTCTTACATTCACCAGGCACACTCTTTAGCCTTAGGCTTTCCGTGGTTTCTATAAAGCAGCCAGCACGATGGCCGAATGTGGCATTCCGCAGAATCCTGCATTTCGACACACTCTTAGTTGTATAGACTCTAGTCAGGACAGTCTATTAGATACTATCAGGATGGCTGAATACTCCGCATCTTCGTCATCCTCCATGGGTATGCATGCACTCGCTAGGGGGCCACTCAGTATGGCCGCGCTTGGTCCGATCTCAGTCATACCGTCCCATTCGCGGTTGATCTGGTTGAAATTCTACCAGGAGGGGACTTCCAGGGACGACCAGGGTCGGTACTTCAAACCGTGGAGCAGGTCTGTGACGACAGACGGCGATCTCGCGAAAAGGGACCAGACAATATTGGACGAGATGCGACGCACTGGGTGTCAACTCCGGAAGCACAGTTTCCTGACCACGTCTCCCCCCGTCCACATCGACATGACCCACGACATCGTCGTCCTGCACAACTACAACAAGATGTGCACCGCGACGCACCACCTGCAGCCCAAAACCGCCGCGGCCGAGGACTTGGGCCAGGTCCGCGACTTCAACCGGTTCCTGGTGTCCGCGGACCAGATGATCGCGGCCGCCGCCACTAACCCCAACATCGATCAGTCGAATTACCGCCAGTTCTGGGGGGTGCTGGGAGAGCCACTGGGAGAGCATAGGATCCAGCAGGCCACGGTGTTCGTTCTCCTTGACGATTGGAATCCGGACTGGGTCAAGAATCGGGGGAAAGCGGAGTGGGCCTCGGATATCTTGGTGCTAAACGACGGTCCCTTCGACATGACGGATGTGTTCCGCCAAAAGGCCCAGCAAGTCAAACCCCTCACTAGCCTTGTTTCTCCCGGCAGTGTTGACTTCCGATACTGTCACTGGAAGACTTTGCATAATTAGGTTCGTGCTGGGGCTCTGCATTAGCGCGCGAGGCGAAGAAGGGAGTTGGTTAAGGCGTTGAGTATGGTACTGGGTTTAGCATTTGCGAGGGGCACTTGGTAGAGAAGGGCGTTCAGGAAATGTCACGGGTCCGGGCATTTGCATCCAGGACCGAGTAACGGATGGATAATTGCCCTTTGTAACATTAGGAGTTCTCCTCTATCGCTACATTCGATTAATATCCTTCTACTACTATATTCGATTCCGGAAACCAAGTGTTTGTCTTGATTGTTTATGACTTATATTTTAGGTGCATGCTTTAGGGAAGTTCTCCCTCCCCTTAGAAGCGTGATTGATATTTGTAGTAGCGCGTTATCCGATTGAAGGCCTACCGGCATCAGTACAAAGATTCTTAATAAGGGGTAATCCGGGAAGTTTTAGCATAGGCTGCCGATTCCGAAGATATTGTCGATTCGAATTAAAGTGTCGCGCCCTATAAGTTGGCTTAGTAACGCACCCTTTTTTTGTATACAACGCGCCGAAGCTTTTTAATAGCCTTAATAATTTAAATTAATTAATAACAATTTTCTAAAGCTTTTACAAATAAATAATTTCTTTAATTTACGGTATTTCGAAATAATTAAACCTTTATTTTCTAATAATAAGCTTAAGGTAAAATACGGCCGCCGCTTAACGCTATTACAAAAAATTAATTTACTAATATTACGACTTGGTTGGCTACGGCCTTCGAAAACGGTTGTAATAAGGATTTAAGGAAAAGTGGGGCGGTTACGTAAAGGCTTGACAGGATCTATCGTAAAACCCTTAAAGCCAGGCTTAACAGGATCTATCGTAAAGCCCTTAAAGTTAGGTTCGACAGGATTTATCGTAAAGCCTTTAAAGCTAAGCTTTACCAGTAATAAAGAATAATATATAGGAATATTTATTTTAATAATGTAAATAACATTAATTTGTAATATAATTTAGTTACTTAAAATAATTTTAATATTATTAAACGTAATTAAGTAATTTTTATCATTTAAATTCCGTAATATAACTGTTAATATAAACCGTATAATTTAGTTTAATAATTAATTAATTAACTTAATTGTTATACGATATAAACTTTTATTTAATAGTATTATTTAGCTTTAAGATAAATTTTAAAAACTAAAAACTAAAATCTAATAATTTAAAAAATAAGCTAAAAAACTTTAGTATTTCGAAAATCAAAGTTAAAAAGCTTTAGTTTTACGATAAAAATATATTATTTAAAGTTTCTTTACTTAAATACGAATATACTTTCGGTTTTTAGTTTTTAATAATCCGAAGGATTAAATTTTTGCCGTTACGGCGTTTTTTATAAGGGACGCGTTCGATTAATTTAAACTAATTATAAAAAATTACTTAAAAAACATAAAAAACGATATAGAAATAGTTATTAAAAAACTTTTCGTTAATGCGGATAACTTTAATAAAAAACGTATAATTATATAAAAAATCTTATAGTTATAATAAAAGGGATTAATATTTAAATACGTAATAAAATTCCGGAATCTAATAGTTAAAATAAGATAAATAAATAATAAAAACGATACTTTAATCGATATATTTTATAAAGGCCTGAAAAACGACGTTAAATACGAAATTATTAAACTTAAACGATTAACTACCTTAAATAAATATATTACCGAAATAATATAAATTAATAAACGACAATTCGAAAAACGATAAAAAAAAGTTAATGCGTTTTACGATTTAAATTTAATAAATTTAATAAAAAAAATAAACGCATTACGTTTTCTACTTTTTACGAGATTTAATTTAAGTTAATAAAAATTAAAACGGTTCGAGAATAAAAATAAACTTTAGTTAAATATTTTAATTATGGAAAAACGGGATATAAAGTTTTTCAGTATAGAAAACTAAAGAAATCTTATTAAGAAAAATAGAAATTAATACCCGAAAACCAATAAAAAATAGTAAAAAGGATAATAAAAAGTAATTAATATAATTTAACCTAAAAATAGCTACCGATTACGGTACATAATAACGTAATAGTACGAAAATTATTAAAAATAAAAAAGTTTTATTAAAAAAAAGTAACGATAAAAATAAAATTAAGAAGCTTTATAAAGATAAATATAAAAATATTACGAGTAAAATAAAACCTTTTATCCGGGGAAAACAAGACGATATACGAAAATTTATATTATCTACTGTAAAAAATTACGATATTACTTTTATCAAAAATAGAAAAAAGTAATTTATAAACGTATAACCTATATATATTAAAAAAGATTCGATTTTAAAAAATAAAAAGGAATTAACAAAAACGATTAATAATAATATCGATATTTAGAATCGTTCGCGGAAAAAAACGAAGTCGATTAATAAATAATATTATAAAGCTAATTACCCGGAAAATTATATTTATAAAAAGATCTTTTTTATTAGTTTAACTAATACGATTATTAAATAAAAAAGGAATTAATTTAAAAGATAATGGAAAAACATAGTTAATAAGCTATTATTAACCTAGGCGGTTAACTAGCCTTTACCATAAACTTAGAAGAAAAGAAATTAATTAAAAAAAATTAATAAAAACTAGAAGATAAAAAAGAATATAATACTTAATAAAAGGAAAATAATAATTTTATAATCGGCGTTACCCGAGAAAAGAACGATTGAAATTTTGGCGGAATAAACCTACTAACGATAAAATATTTAACGACAATTTAAATAACTATAGGAATAAATAATACGTGTGGGCAAATTGTGTTGCATTCTTCAGGCTGTAGTTCTGGTGTATCCTATCCTTTCTAACTAGGGGGAGAGCAGCTAGATATAGCCTTTAGCTTTTTTGTCCTTGTAATCCTAGAGCTACAAATTAAAGCCTTTTTGATCCTTTTAACCTTTAACAATAAATTACCTTATCTGCCGATACGCTTTTATGGCCTTAAGGTTGCCATGAAGCTATCTAGGCCTTGCCGTCGCTTTAGAAGTTATTAAAAGGTTTTTTTATCCGTCCTGTACAAGTTTTGCAGTTTTTCCGGGATAAAGCTAACTTCGCATTTTGCATTACGTTTCGACCGTTCGTCTGAGCCATTTTTCCGTTTCGGGCAATCCTTCGTTATATGGCCGTATTCACTATATTTATAACAAAATAGCTGGCCCTTTTTGTTCCATGGGGGCTTGTTTTGTCGGTTTTAATTTGCGTTATGGTTGTTGTAATTTTTTTTTTCGAATCCTTTTTCTTTTTTCGAAATTCGGCGATAAAGTCGTTATATACCTGATTCACCGTTATGGTTGGGTGCTGACGAAGCATTCCTTTTATTCGGCCCTTTTAATTGCCGTTATGGTCCCGAATGGAGTTGATGAATATAGTAACTTGTTGTCCAGCGTTAATAGGTATGTTAACTTCGTTATACCGCCGCACCAGGTTCTTGAAGTCTATTATATAGTCTAACGCCGATTGCTTCTTGTCTCATTTGACGAATTGGAGCTGGGTTTAAAGGTTTATTTTCTAGTCGATTCCTTTTGCTTTATATAAGCGTTTTAACACCTTGATCATTTCCGTTCCCTTTATAAGTCCAGTGACGACTGCTATGGGGGTTTCCTTGACGTTGGTAACAACCGCGGCGGCTAATTTGGTTTTATTAATATGGGTAAGCTTTGCCGAATTACCGTTACGGTACCTAACCGTTATCAGGGCTATTTAGATAGCCGTTTTCTATATCTCCCAGTTGTTACTGCTTTGCAGCCGATTTTCCTCGCTAAGCTTAAATTAAGGTCCGTTTAATCCAGGTACGTATTTTTTTTTTCTTGTTCGATAGCTTGGCGAATACTTTCATTAGTTGTTCCGTATTAAAGCCTTCCGGTTAACCGACGTTTTTTCCAGACGCTGTTGCTTTTTTAGTTGCTATCTTGGTTTTTTCTAGTCCTTTTTAGGTTTTTTTCTATGGTTTTTTCTTGAGTTCTTTTTCGAATTCTTTCGGATGTTACCGCGTCGACGAGCCTCTCTTATTTTTAATCGATAACGGCCACTGTATACGCAGGTGCTTTTCCAGCGACTAAAGGGACTTTAAAACCTTTTTTAAGGTCGAACCTTCGCAATTTCCTTACTTTAAGAGATTTGCTATTTGCGCAGTGAACCTTTTGCTATTTGCGCAGTGGCCCCATTTCCACCTGGTATACACCTGGTACACCTGCCAGTTCGCACTTAATTTTCCCTTAAAGACCCCCTTATGTAAAATACTGGCAAAACATACCTATTTTCAATTAATTTATCAAAATACACCCTTATTAAGAAAACTTATAATAAACTTTAGTTATACTATAACAATATTTTTTAAAATTAACGCGTTTTAAAGTATTTTAATTCCTTTATAACCTTATATAATAATTAATTATCGTTAATTAAGTTAATCGTATTAGCTATAGCCGAATTAAGTACTTATACGCCTAATTCCAATTCGAAATAACTTATTACGTATTAAGAACGGTACGTAACAGTAACGAATTTTTGCTAATAACGTTTAAAATCCAGGGCAGCCGTAGCGGTTAAGGTTATCGTTACTTTAAATATTATAAACAACGCCGCAAACGCTAATAAAGCTATAAATATTATTATTTTTTACGTATTACCTTATCCGTTACCCTTTTTACGTTTACCACGTTTATCGCGTTTACCGCAATAATATATAACCTTACTATTACGGCCTTGGTTTTATCTTTTTATTAAAGTCGTTTACGATTTCGTAAGCAATATAAATAACGTATTACCTTAAACGTTACCCTGGGTTAAAGGCGTAATTACGTTACGGCGTACCCATTACAAAAATCGAAACGTAATATTACTTTCGGATTTTTCGACAAACTTTTATTATAAACGCTTATAGCGGAATAATTCGTAAAGGTTTCGATATATATAAGATTATCGGGTTTTTAAACGGAAAGCTTCGGATAAGGTTATCGGAACATTACAAAAGCGGTTATACGTTTAAGTAACTTATAATTTACGAATAAATAAAAAAAGGATTTCGTTAACCTATATATTATTAATTACGCCTTTAAAATAATGAAAATTATTTACTAAATTCCGTTATATATATTATTACTTATCGATATCGTCTGTTAATAACTTTTTAATATAAAGATTTTCAGGCGTTAAATAAATATTATAATATATAATATAAACGTATAACATATTATATTACGCCTTAAATATACCTATATATAACGGCAACAGTTAAAATATAAAATTAACTTACGTTAAAAACCATAATAATACCCGGCGGTATTATTTTGCTAAAAAATTAATAACTTTTTTCAAATAACGGAATACAACATTTCTTACTTACTTACAATAGATAAAATTACGGCGAAGTTAAGTAATATAATTAATTATTACGTAATAAAACTTCGCCTTTTACTTATCGATTATTCTTACGAAAGCTTTATTTATAACGAAAAAATTACTACGCCTATTAAACAAATAACGTTTAACAAAGTTATAATTAAATTCCGTAAAAAAGTTTGTCCGGGCCCCGTAATTAAGATATCGTAAAGTAAAGCAATTAACCCATTAATAACGGACAGGAAACTATATATTCTCTAGGTATTTAACGGTAAACTATTAACCATCACCGAACTTATCTATTAAACGTTATTAAGCAACGTTAAAATCCTTTTCGGTATATAAATATACCATATATTACTAACATAACAAATATCCTTTACGGTTATAAAGGATAAAAAAAGGTAATATCCCTAAAGGATAAAATTAATTATTACGTCCGGAATTATTCAAGTACCGAAAATCCTATTAATCGTTATTTTCCAAGTCCTTATTAAGGTTTAAAAAGGCGTTTTCCTTATTGCCAGTACTACAACCGTCCTTAAGGAAATTATTATTACCGTTATCTTTAATAAGGATACTTTTTTACTTCTTACGGCTACGGAAAATAACGTTTTTATTTATATAAAAAATACATATTTATTATTACGTATCCGGTAACGTTATTACTGTTATACCTTTAAACTCTTCGTTAAAATCGGAAAAAAAAAATATTAAAGTATAAAATATTAAGCTTTTATAAAAAAAATATATATTATTAAAGCAACTATTCGAATAACGCCTTTATCTCGTTATAAATAACCCCAAACACTATATTAAAAACATTCCCATAATTCGTATAACCCGTAATATTTATAAACGGTATCTTATAACGGTTAATCTTATATATATTATCTATAATAACAATATGCTAAAAACGTTACTACATTTCGATACACCATGGATACGTCTAAAACATACCGGCAACACAGTTAGGATTAATTTCTTCGTAAACGATTCGGTAAAGACAACTTTCGTCTCCGAACTTTTTAATAAACGCTTAAGTTCCGGTAAAACCATCCATCTTCCCCAGCTTTACCTTAAAAATATAATTATTAATATCTTTAATTTTCACGAAAATAAAGGAATAAATAAACGTTACGCATAACGACGTTACGATAACCTAAACCGTATTACCGATTTTATATTAACCTTTAATATAACGCTTTTGTTTTTCCGTAAAGCGTCTATGTATAAAATCGCTTACGCCATTATTTAAGGCTTTATTATTAAGCTAATCGTAAATATGGTTATATATATCTCGGAAAAGATCCAACTTAAAAACAAACTTCTAATCCGTCTTGGTTATAACCTTAATAAAGCTACGTTACATACAGCCGACCTTTTTTATAATCTGCTTAATTCGTTAGCTAGTACTCTTGCTTTTACAAGGTACATTACAGTTACAAAAAACGGTTATTCGGGTAGGTTTGCCGTAACGATAATTGCTATATTAACTCCCTTTAACGCCGTATCCGTAACGTTTCCCATAATGTTAAAGGTATTCGAATATAGGGTTCTAGGTTTTAATAAAACGCCCGCTATATAGCCCTCCTTCTTCAGGATTAGGGATTTTAACTATGGCTGCGGAAAGTGTTATAATGATAGTATTATTGTTATTGTTGTTATTATTGTTACTGTTATTGTTATTGTACGAAGCAATTTGAAAAAATCAAAGGACTAAGGGCTGCAATTGCAATTACATACAGTTAAGATGATAGGTGGCAGCGCTGTAGCAGGTGGCTGACAGGTGTAAATTGTAGATCACTGCGCAAATAGCAAAAGGTTCACTGCGCAAATAGCAAATCTCTACTTTAAAACGTCCTTACGCCAAGCCTGCCGTTTTTCTGTCTTAGCCTTCTATACCGAAACGGAACGGTACCTCGAATATAATACAAAATAAGTAAATCAGGATATTAATTTTTCCAAGAAACGGAACCAGAAGATGTTACCATATAGGCAAATTGTGTTACATTTTTCAGGCTATGGTTCTGGTATATCCTATCCTTTTCAACTAGGGGGAGAGCAGCTAGATATAGCCTTCAGCTCTTTTGTCCTTGCAATCCTAGGGCCACAAATCAAAGCCCTTTTAATCCTTTCAACCTCCAACAATAAATC
>QJNZ01000688.1:0-51836 GCA_004155055.1 Monosporascus sp. CRB-8-3
CCCCCCCCCCCCCCGAGCAGTTAGATATAGCCTCCAGCTTCTTTGTTCTTGTAATCCTAGGGCTACAAATCAAAGCCCTTTCGATCCTTTCAACCTTTAACAATAAATCACCATATTTACCAATACGCCTTTATGGCCCTAAGGTTGTCATAAGCCATTTAAACCTTGCCGTCGCCCTAAAAAGTCTTTCCATCCGTTCTATATAAATCCTATAGCCTTTTCGGAATAAAGCTAACCTCGTATTTTACACTACGCTTCAACCGTTCGTCTAAGCCATCATTCCTCCGTTTTAGGCAATCCTTTACCATATATCCGTATTTACCATATTTGTAACAAAATGGCTAGCCATCCTTGTTCTATAAAAACTTGTTCTGTTAATTTTAATTCGCGTTATAATTATTACCATTTCCTTTTTTCCCTCGAAATTCGGCAACAAAATCGTTATACACCTGGTTTACCGTTATAGTTAGGTACTAACGAAACATTCCTTTTATTCGCCCTTTCCAAATATTGCCGTTATAATCCCGGTCCCGAATCGAATTAATAAACATAATAACTTATTATTTAACGTTAATAGGCATATTAACTTCGTTATACCGCCGTACCAGGTTCTTAAAATCGATTATATAATCTAACGCCAACTATTTCCTAAGATCTTATATAATAAATTAAAACTAAGTTTAAAAATCCATTTTTTAATTAATTCCTTTTATTTTATATAAACGTTTTAATACCTTAATTATTTCCGTTCCCTTTATAAATCCAGTAACGATTATTATAAAGGCTTTTTTAACGTTAACAACGACCGTAACGGCTAATTTAACTTTATTAATATGGCTAAGCTTCGCCAAGTTACCGTTACGGTACTTAATCGCCATCAGGGCTACTTAAATAACTAGTTTTTATATCTCCCAATTATTATTACCTCGTAGCCGATTTTTTCCGTTAAATTTAAAGTTAAAATCCTTTTAATCCAGGTACGTATTCTTTTTCTTCCCGGCGTTACCTTCGCTTTCGCTTAACAGCTTAGCAAATACCTTTATTAATTATTCCATATCAAAGCCCTCCGGCTGACCTACGTCTTTTTCAAACGCTGTTACTTTTCCAGTTGCCATCTTAACTTTCTTTCGATAATCTCTTTATCGAATCCTTTCGGATATTACCGCGTCGACGAGCCTCTCTTGCTTCTAATCGACAACGGCCATTACATACGTAAACGCTTCTCCAGCGTTCTAGTTCTAGGTTTCTAATTAAGGGGAAAAGCAGCTAGATATAGCCTCCAGCTTCTTTGTTCTTGCAATCCTAAGGCCACAAATTAAAGCCCTTTCGATCCTTTTAACCTTTAACAATAAATTACCATATCTGCCGACATATTTTAATTAATAAAGATTCGAAAAGTTATAAAATTAAATAAGGTTAAAATTATAAGATTAATAAAAAGTTATAAAACAGCTATTTTATACGGATTTAAGGTTTACCGCGAAAAGCTTAATATCTTTTAAATTATTATTTACCTTTTAAGAAATTCCCCTTGCCGAACTAGTTAAAAGATATAAAATTTACTAAAATCGAAGTTTATCGGTATTACTTAATAATTAGTTTTAATATAAGGCTCTTTATAACCGAAACGTATAATTTATTATTACTATAAAATTATTAATAATTATAATATTCGAAAACATTACGTAAAATATTTATTATATTAATTATTAATATAATTATTTTATATTTTTAATTTAACTTAACGTACTATATAAGCGAGCTGTATATATAAGCGAGCTGTATATTTTTTTTATTATTTTAACTTTTTAACTTTAATCATTTATTTTTTAATAATTATAATATGGAACGGCTTATAAAAGAAACGAAAATAAACCTAGCCGTTTAAGTTAAAAAACGAGATCCGAAGCTTAATTATAAAAAGCTTAATTTTATTTATGATATTCTATTTACTACTTTAAAAACGCAAATTAATGGTAAATACGCCCGATCCGATACCATCCTTAATTTGCGAAAATTAACGCTAATTAAAAAAAAAATCGATTATCGAATAAATTTTTAACTTAGATACGTAAACGTTTCCTATCCGGCGTTAATACGTTAAAAATATAACGAATTTATTATTTACGTAATACGTTATAAAACGTATTAAGGTTAATTAGGTATTTAATTTTATTAGACGGTAATATAAATTTAAAACGCGTTTAAATCGAAAAATAAATTATTAATAGGTTTTATGCGAAAATCCAAAAGTATTTCGTAAATAATTTAAATTTGTTCGGATTATAATTGCGAAATACGGTATTACGGAAAAAAATATTTATAACTTTAATAAAATAAAATTTTTAATAAGTTTTTTTATAATAATAAATATAATAATTATAAATACCGAAAGATATAAAAGATTTAAATAAACGTAATAAGAAAATAGGGAATAATTTACGGTAATATAAATTATTAATTTTTAAAGTTGGGCTTTGCTTTTATTTATTATCCTTGTTAGGAAAAACCATTTTTTTCGTTGGTTTGTTAATAACCTACTTTTATCCGATTAAAGGATTGCTATAAGCGAAAACGGCTAGACAATAAATAAACTGGATTTAAAATGGATTAAGTATTTCGATAAATATATTAAAATACGTATTAAAAGTTTAAAACGTTTTTTTATTTTTAACGGTTACGAAAATTATTATTTAATCGAATTCGAAAATTATTATAAAACTAACGATATTGTTATATTTTATATACCTACCTATTTTTCCTATCGGTTTTAATTTTTTAATATATTTTGTTTTTCCGTATTAAAACGTATTTATTCGTTATATATTAAGGGTTTTATATAACGTTACGTTATTTATATTATTAAGGAAAATTTTATTGCCGGTTTTTACGATACGTTTAAAACCGCTATAACGACCGATAATATTAAATCCGGATTTATAAAAGCGGGATTTATTTTATTCGATCTTAATTACGTTTTTTTCAAATTAGAAATTTTAGTTATACTTATACCGACCGTTTTTTTATTTACTTCTATTAATTCCGTTATTTTTCCATTTACGAAAACTTTTAAAAATATTACTAAAGCAATTCGATAAGGACGTTATTTATAAAGAAAGATTAGAAATTATTAGGGTAATTTATTAACCAAAATAATTAAATCGGTTAATCTTTTAATAAAAAATAATTTAATACTTTTATACGAAGTTATTTTTTTTCGAAAGGAATACGGTTTATTACGTAAAACGAATTACGTTTTTAGTAAACGCCGGAGAATTAAAAATAAACGTTTTTAAAAAAGAAAGACATTTATTATAAAGGAAATATAAGCTTTTATAATTACGAAAAAAAGTAATGGTAAATAATTGCAGCTAATAACGGCCGAAAGGGGTTATCGTAAAAAGGTTTAGGCGAAAAAACGGAAATATGGCGTTTACGGCAAGCCCGGATATAATATGCGTACTTATAAGGAAAATATAAAAATATCTAGTGATAAAAAATCCGATTAATTTAAATTAATTTAATATTTTATAGTTGTTTAATTTGAATTTGTTATCGCGACGTATTAAAAAGTGTACAGTTCGCTTATATGTATAGTTTGCTTATATAGTACGTTAAATAATACGGTTTAAACTTAACGACCTTAAATATAATAATAATAATTATTTATATATTTTATTAATTATAATAATAACGGTATCGTTAATATTTTCCGTTATTTATAACGGATTTAAAGATTAAAACAGTTTTAAAAGCGAATTTTAAGTTAAAAATATATTTTAATATAATGTCGTATATAAGCACTCCGGACGTACAAGTACTCCCCACGATTTTTAGCACTTCGTAATAATAAATTCATATAACTTAACTATAACATATCTAATTGATTTAAATCGACGGTATTCTTTTTCGTTTATTAGGTTTACAGCTTTTTATTAAGTGTATATATTATATAAGGCCTGGTACGGACGCCATATTGCTATTCTTTCCTGCTAACTTATATGTAACCGACAAACTATAATAACTGTTAACAATAATCTTTTACCACCACCTTTTTGCCGGCTAAAAAAAACTTATTTATCTCGTATAGTAAGTATTCTTTTTTATTGTAATCGTTTGTTTTAACAATTTTATATGCGTAAGACCGAATAATTGCTCCGATAAATCCTATAATACCGCGACGCGCTTTCCGACATGCCTTATAACGCGCCTTATAACAAGCCTTATAGCTTTGCCCCGCAGCTTTATAACGCGTTTTTTAACAAACCTTATAACCTCTTATTTTGCGAATATTTTCTACGTATTAAAGCCGTACAAAAAACGCTTGCGTATACGGATCGGGAATTCGGTCGGTAATCGTATATTTGTCGGTCGGCTTTAATACTTTCGAAATAAGGGTAATTGTCAGATATAGGGGACATCAGTTGTGTTGTTCTATTAGGCTAGCTTGCGTATGTTTCTCGTATGCGTACAGCTTTTGTATATCCTAGTAACGGAATATATATCTTCCAATTAAAAGGACCTTTTCCGTATATAGGGTGCGTTTAGTATCCCTTGTTAACTGATATACCCCCTTAACGCCTTAAAGTATTTATGGTATTAATTGTTATTTATTATTACTTTTTAAAGTTACAGTTTTTTATTCGATTTTTCCTCCGGCGATTAAATTTTTCTGATTAGTTAATTTTTTTTAAAAATTATTTATAAGGTATTCCTTTGTCGTTTAAGGGTTTTTATAATATTTATTAGTTTTAGCTGTTTTTTGAAATATTTAAATGATTTGCGTAACAGGGTTTTAGTTAATTTATTAGTTAGTATATTATTTATAAGCGTATAATTTACTTTAATTAAATTCTTTTTTGCGGCTTTTTGTAATTAATAATTATATATATTTACGTATTACAGCTTTGTTTGTAATAAGGCGACGTTGGCGTTAATAAGCCGTATAATTTATTAATTTTTGTATTATATATTTAGCGGTTTAGTATTTAAGGTAATTTTTAATTTTTTAATTAATTAAAAATTAAATAAGGTTTTTTTTGTAATTTGCGTAAAAAATAATAATTCCGTTTCGGTTATAAAAATAGTTACTGTATTTTATTTGTTTGCCCGTTATTTTACTATTTTTTTAAATAATTTTATAACGTAAATTTGGGAATTTTTTCGATCGATTATATTATCCGCGAAAAAGATATTATTTTAAATATTTAACGAATTTTCGTTTCCGAATTATAACGTTAACGTTTTAGTTCCGATTAAGTATAATATAACCCGATTAACGACTTTGTAATATACGTTATTAAGGTTTAAGTTAAAACGGGTAAGTCGGGATACGGTAAAGAATATATCGGGTTGCGTATTAATTGTTATATATAAAATGGAATTGATTTTTTTTTGGTATTTGTTAATAAAACCTGGATAAGTTAGATTAAGATTTGGTATTAATTCGATATTTGTTATTAGCGTATTTAAGAAGTTATTTAAATTTTTTTAAGGATTAAGTTAATTAATTTGTTTATAAAGTTAGATTAAGATAAATAAATTTTTTTATTAGGTTTATTTTTAATTATTTCGATATCGAGAAATTACTGTAAGTTTTTATTTTTTATAAAAGTATATCGTTTCCGAATTTGCTAAATTAATTAATTAATAAGGTTTTAATTTTTTTTGCGATATATTATAACGATATTATTTACGAAAAAAAAAATGAATACTTTTTAATAAATAAAATAATAAGGTTTATAAGGAACGGGATTAAATTTTAATTTTTTAAGCGTTCCGGTAAGATTTTTCTATTATAATAATAGCAATATTTTTAAGCCGTATAAAATTTTCTTAATTAAAAAAGTTTTCTTACGTTAGGGGTATTTTAAGGGCGTTTTTATGTATATTTCGTAAAGTAGGTTAGCGTTAATAAAGGCGTTAATAACGTTATATTATTTAAGCTTTAAATCGAACTTAATTACCGTAACAATTAACGCTTTAAACAACTTTTTAATTAAAGTAAATATATATATATTATTATAAATATTTTTAAGTTATTAATCGTTTTGTATAATAAAACGTACTTTGTATTTTTGTAATTAGTTATATTTATTAAATTTGTAAATATATATTTATATATATTTAAAACCTGTTTTTTTAATAGAAAATTAATTAATTATTTTTTAAAATTATATTTTTTTTTATAACTTTATAAATAAGTTTTTTCGGTTTTACGAAATATTTTCCTTAACGGGTATGTATTTAGTTTTTTATAATTTCGTAATAGTAATAATAAGTTACGTTTATATATTTAGTTTAACGATTTAAATATTTTTTTATATAATAAGGTATTAAAGCCTTTTCGATTAAGGTAACGTATATTTCGGGTAATTAATTTTTTTAAATTTCCGTAATTTACCGGCCGGTTATCGATCGTATTTATAAAATAAGTTAACCGATTTATATTAAAGGCGGTTTTTTATATTTTATAATTATTTCGAATAATATTATTTCGGTACGGAATATATAGGAAGTTTACGTTTATAACCCGTAAAATACTTTTGTTTTTTACCGTTATATTAGGTTAAATAATTTAATAAAAATTTAAAATTATTTTTATTTTTTCCGTTAACGTATTAATCGTAATAATTATTAAAGTAAATATTAATAACAATAATGGTTTAAGGGATAAAAGTGGTTTGAATATTACGGTTATATAAAGGTAATTAATTTTATACAAATAAATTTTTTTTTTATCCCGTACGTTTTTAATACCTATGTTATTTTGGAATTATTTTTTTTATTTAACCGGTAATTAAATTATTCCGTTTAAGTTTTTATTTTTTTTTTAAATATATATATATAGGTAATTTTAAACTTAATTAGGTAACTTTACTTATCGTAACGTACTATATAAGCGAGCTATATATATAAGCAAGTTATACATTTTTTAATACGTCGCAATAGCAAATTCGAATTAAATAATTATAATATATTAAATTAATTCAAATTAATTAAATTTTTTATCGTTAAACACCTTTATATCTTCCTTACAAATACGCGTATTATATCCGGGCTTGCCGCAAACGTTATATTTCCGTTTTTTCGCTTAAACCTTTTTGCGATAACCCTTTTCGGCCGTTACCAGCTACGATTGTTTATTATTATTTTCCTTTGTAATTATAAAAACTTGTATTTCCTTTATAGTAAATATCTTTTTTTTTTAAAAACGTTTATTTTTAATTTTCCGATATTTATTAAAAACGTAATTCGTTTTGCGTAATAGGCCGTATTTTTTCCGAAAAAGGGTAACTTTGTATAAAAATATTAGGTTATTTTTTATTAAAAAATTAACCGATTTAATTATTTTAATCGGCGAGTTACTTTAATAATTTCTAATTTTTTTTTATAAATAACGTTTTTATTAAATCGTTTCGGTAATATTTTTAGGAGTTTTCGTAAGTAAAAAAATAACGGAGTTAGTAAAGGTAAATGGAAAAACGGTCGGTGTAAGTATAATTGGAATTTTTAATTCGGAAAAGACGTAATTAAAATTAAATAAAATAAGTTCCGTTTTTGCAAATTCGGATTTAATATTATCGGTTGTTATAACGGTATTAAACGTATTATAAAAGCCGGCGATAAAATTTTTTTTAGTAATATAAATAACGTAACGTTATATAAGATTTTCGATATATAATAAATAAACGCGTTTTAATACGGAAAAATAAAATATATCGAAAAATTAAAACCGATAAAAAAAATAAGTAAGTATATAAAATATAATAATATCGTTAATTTTATAATAATTTTCGAATTTAATCGAATAATGGTTTTCGTAACTGTTAAAAATAAAAAAACGTTTCGAACTTTTAATACGCGTTTTAATATATTTATCGAAATACTTAATTTATTTTAAATTTAATTTATTTATTATTTAGCCGTTTTCGTTTATAATAATCTTTTAATTAGGTAAAAGTAAATTATCGGCGAACTAGCGAAAAAAATAGTTTTTTCCGGTAAGGATAATAAATAAAGGCAAAGCTTAATTTTGAAAGTTAATAATTTGTATTACCGTAAACTATTTTTTATTCTTTTATTACGTTTATTTAAGTTTTTTACGTTTTTCGGTATTTGTAATTATTATGCTTATTATTATAAAAAAATTTATTAAAAATTTTATTTCGTTAAAATTATAAATATTTTTTTTCGTAATGCCGTATTTCGTAATTATAATTTAAATAAATTTAAATTATTTACAAAATATTTTTGGATTTTTATATAAAACCCGTTAATAATTTATCTTTTAATTTAAACGCGTTTTAAATTTATATTACCGTTTAATAAAATTAAATATTTAATTAACCCCGATACGTTTTGTAACGCGTTACGTAAATAATAAATTTGTTATATTTTTAACGTATTAATACCGGACGGGAAACGTTTACGTATTTAAATTAAGGATTCGTTCGATAATCGATTTTTTTTTAATCGGCGTTAATTTTTGCGAATTAAGAACGGTATCGGATCGGGCGTATTTACTATTAATTCGCGTTTTTAAGGTAATAAATGGGACATTATAAATAAAATTAAGTTTTCTATAATTAAACATCGGGTTTCGTTTTTTAGCTTAAACGGCTAAATTTATTTTCGTTTTTTTTGTAAACCGTTTTATGTTATAATTATTAAAAAATAAATAATTAAAATTAAAGAGTTAAAATGATAAAAAAAGTGTATAATTCGCTTATATATACAGCTCGCTTATATAGTACGTTAGTAAATTTTGTAATTTGTTTTCCGTAACGTAAGAAAAATCGTTTTTTAAATTTTTAATATTATTTAAAAAGGTGGCCTTTTTGTTAAATTATACGTTTTAAATAGTAATAATTTTATTAATTAACGGGTTTTAAATTTTATAAATATTCGTAAATCGGTAACCTATAAAGAAGTTAATTTATATTTTAAAATTTAATTTTTAAAGTTTCCGTTTTTTCTTTATAACGGTAATTATTATAACGTAAGTTATATAGCCATATATTCGTAAATAAATTTATTAAAATTTCCGATTAAATATTATAATACCGTTTTTATACGCCAGGTAAATATAATAAACCTTATATAAGCTTTGTTAAAAAAGTACGTATTTAAAAGTACGGTTATACAAATATATTATTATTTTAAAAATATATACGATTAAAAATAAAGGTAATTTAATATTATTTCGTATCGTAATCGTTTTTTTCTTAATTATACCCTTTAAACGTTTTATACCCCCGTTCTAAGTTTAGGTATACAATATTAAAAACTTAAATCTAATATTAAAAAAAAGCGACTATAATATATCTTTAAATAAATAATTTTTCAAAATTTTATTATCATATTCGATTACTTATAAAAAAACCTTATCCTGGTTTTTTAAAACTTTTAAAAAATATCGGAACGTATTAATTAATATATCTTGCTCTCAGTTTTTAAAATATATATCTTAAATAAAACCTAAATACCTGTTAATAACAAACATAACGTATTTATATCCTTTAAAGTTTTCTTCGAAATCTATAAAGTTAATAATAATTTTTTATCCTAATTAAAAAACTTCTTCCCTTAACTTACGGCGTATTTACCTCCTAGCTTTCGCTTTACTATATACTTAGTATTCGACTATTATAAAACCCTTTAAACGGACTCCCTTTATATAAAACTATAATTAAATAATCATTTCGAACTCTAAATAACTTAATTTTAAATACTACATAATACCGTTACCGATCCGTAATAATCTCGTTATTTATAAATTAACGTTTCGTTTATAAGTTATAAAAACTACATAAATAACTATTACGTTAATATTTTCGATAACAAATTAATCGAATTTATTTATTTACGTAACAATTACCTAATTATACTTATTTCGAATAAAATTATTAATTTTTCGGTTATCCAATTAATACCTTTTCTTTCGAAATTACCGGAAAAATATTAAATTATATACGAAATTTTCGCAATAGGTTACGTCGTATAAACGTAACGCTTTTAAGCTTTTAAAACTTTAAAATAATATATTTACTTTTCCGTATCCTTTAATCGGAACAAAACTGTTCCTTACGTATATTCTATTACCTTAAATCGTTATCTTATAATTTAAAAATCTGTTAATAAGGTTAAAAATATATATCGTAAATCCTAAATTTAAAATAAACAAATTCCTTAAAAGATAAAACGAAACGTTTATCGTACTATTTTAATTAATAATTAAAAAATATATAAAAACTCGTTTTACTTCTTTTAAAAATCAATCGGTCTTTTAAGTAATTATCTTCTTTATACTTTTCGACAAATAATTAATTTTTTTCATTAAAAACTAATTAAAGTTAATTCGTTAATAAACCAGTTTTAAAACTTTATTATTAAAGCGGAAAATAACTAAGGCTTTATTAAGGAATATATAATAATACTAAGATAATATATAATAAAGGCTTAAATAAACCTTATAACATATACCTTAAACATCTAAGTTTTCGCGTTTTCGCTTACTAATACTTCGGTCCGAATATAAGCCTCCATAACTACCTTATTTCGACCTACGTTTTAAAATCTTTCCCCGTAATTAAAAATTAATATCCTTAACCTTTTTTTAATTAAGGTCGTTTTTATTAAAAAAGTTTATAAAAATTTCATAAAACACCAGAAACGCTACCTTAATATTTCGTAATATAAACGGTAACTAAGTTATAATTTAATAATCGAAAAAATCAACCGCTACTTCCTAATAATTAATCGTACCATTTTCGATTTTAGCTTTTTTTATTCTTTAAAAAATCGTCGTTTATATCCTAATAATAAGAGCTAATGCTATATATAAGTCGTTAACTTATACGATCGGTATTTTCGTCTTTAAAACCTTATATTGTTATTTTTAAATTATAACCTTTTATTACTTTACAATTTATTTATTTAACTTTTTCGTTAACCTCGAAATTTACTTTAATTTCTCGCGGTATTTCCGTTACGTATTAATTAAAAACCTATTATCGTACATTTTACCGGATTTAGTTAAACTGGCGTACTATTTCCGCAAATTTTTTCCTGGAAAAAAATTCGTTTTCTTAATTGTTGGAAATATTAACTTTAAAACCCATTTCGTAAGATCGTTAATTTTCTTGCAAAAATCTCATATTTCCGATTTTCGTAAATATACGTCGTAAAGTTTTAAATATAAGCTTATTTACTTTCGGTAATTATTTTAAAAATGTTTATCGGATAGCTTGTATAATCGATTTCTTCGACGGTTCCTCCGGAAAATATAAATATAATTAAAAAACCGTTTAATATATTATTTCGTATTATATAACGGATTTATCTCTTTAAATACGAAGCTATATCGGATTTTATAAGTTCGACAGGTTATAAAATATCTTAATTAAAATCGATATAACGCCAAATACTAAGCGTATACGTTTTAAATTAAAATTTACCTTTAAAACGATCCCAGTTTTTAAATCCCTTATAAATAACGAAAAACGTTAATAATACCGTTACCATTGCAATTAATAAAATATAAGAATTATTACTATTAATATACAGCCTATATCGTTTCAGTAATAACTGATTAATTAATAATAACGCGAATTAAGTAAATAAAACTTTTAATTATTAGATATAAGGGATATTAGTTATATTATTTTATTAGGCTAACTTACGTATATTTCTCGTACACGTACAGCTTTTGTATATCCTAGCAACGGAACATATATCTTCCGATTAAAAGGACCCTTTCCGTATATGGGGTGCGTTTAGCACCCCCTGCTATCTGACAGTAATATTAGTATTAGCCAGCAGGGGGTGCTAAACGCACCTTATATACGGAAAGGATCCTTTTAATCGGAAGATATATGTTCCGTTGCTAGGCTATATAAAAGCTGTACGCGTATAAGAAATATACGTAAGTTAGCCTAATATAATAACATAATTAATGTCCCTTATATTTAACAATTAAAAGTTTTATTCGTTTAATTCGCGTTATTATTAATTGATTAGCTGTTATTAAGACGATATAAGCTGTATATTAGTAGTAATTATTTATATATTTTATTAATTGTAATGATAACAGTGTCGTTAATATCTTCCGTTATTTATAACGGACCTAAGGATTGGGATTGTTTTAAGGGCGAATTCCAGGTTAGAGTGTACGTTTTTGATATATAAAATTATATCGATTTTAATTAGTTACTTTTATAGCCTGTTAAATTAATAAAACTTAATATAACTTTATATCCGAAAAGACGAATCCGTTATACGATACGAATTAATATTTTAAGCGGTTTTTTAATTATATTTATATTTTCCGGAAAAATTTATAAAAAAATCGATTATAGCGGTTATTTAACGAATACCTTTAAAATAACGACCGAAAGCAAATAAATTTATAATTAGGACTTTACGGTAAATATTTATATAAATCGCAAATACGATATTTTCCGAAAAAATAATAACGATTTTATAAAATAAGTTTTAGAATTAATATTTTTAGCAATTAGGGAAATAAGTTTTTTTTTTAGGAAAGAATTTACGGAAATAGTACGTTAAGCTGGTTAAATCCGATAAGATATACGATAATAAGTTTTTAATTAATACTTGACGAAAATACAGTAAAAGGTTAAAGTAAATCTTAAAATTGGTAAAAAGGTTAAATAAATAAATTGTAAAATGGTAAAAGATTATAATTTAAAAATAACGATATAAAGTTTTAAAGACGAAGATAACGATCGTATAGGTTAACGATTTATATATAACACTGGTACCTATTATAAGAATTTAAATAATTACGTTTTAAATAGTAAAAAGTTTAAAATTAGTAATACTATAATTAGTTATTAGGAAATAACGGTTAATTTTTTAAATTACTGGATTGTAATTTATTTATAACTTATATTTAAAAACATTAAGGTAACGTTTTTGACGTTTTACGAGATATTTACGGATTTTTTTAATTAGGACGATTTTAATTAGGAAAAAGTTAAGGATAATTTTTAACTGTAAAGGAGAATCTTAGGGTATAGGCCGAATCAAGGTAGTTATAAAGGTTTTTAAGCGGGCCGAAATAGTGGTAATAATAAGCGAAAGCGTTAAAAGTTAAATATATAAGGGATTCGGTATAAAACGTGCTTAAATTTTTTATATATGTTATTTTAATGTTTTTATATATTTTTTAATAAAATTCTAATAAAGTTTAAGTTTAATAAGGTAGTTTTAATGTTGGTTTAGAACCGAATTGTTTTCGATTAATTTTTAAAGGAAAAGATTGATTATTTGTTAAAGATTATAAAAAAGATAATTATTTAAAAGATAAATTAATTTTTAAAAAAAGTAAAACGGGTTTTAGCGTATTTTTTAATTTTTAATCAACGTAATACGATAAACGTTATATTTTACCTTTTAAGGAATTCGTTTATTTTAGATTTAAAATTTACGATATATATTTTTAATTTTATTAATAAATTTTTGAAGTATAAAATAACGATTTAAAACGACGGAATATACGTAAAGAATGATTTTGTTCCGATTAAAGGATACGGAAAAATAAATATATTATTTTAAAGTTTTAAGGGTTTAAACACGTTACGTTTATATAACGTAATTTACTGTAAAAATTTCGTATATAATTTAATATTTTTCCGGCAGTTCCGAAAAAAGGGGTATTAATAAGATAATTAAAAAATTAATAATTTTATTTAAAATAAATATAATTAGGTAATTATTACGTTAATAAATAAATTTAATTAATTCGTTATCGAATATATTAATACGATAATTATTTATATAATTTTCGTATTTTATAAACGAAACGTTAATTTATATATAGCGAAATTATTACGAATTAATAACGGTACGATTTAGTATTTAAAATTAAGATATTTTAAGTCCGAAATAATTATTTAGTTATAGTTTTATATAAAAGGAGTATGTTTAAAAGGTTTTATAATAATCGAATGTTAAATATATAATAAGGTAAAAGCTAAAAGATAAATACGCCGAAAGCGGAAAATTTTTTTTCCGATTAAGATAATAAATCGTTATTAATTTTATGGATTTCGAAAAAGATTTTAAAAGATATAAATACGTTATGTTTGTTACTGACAAGTATTTAGGTTTTATTTAGGATATTTATTTTAAAAACCGAAAGTAAAATATATTAATTATAACGTTCGAATATTTTTTAAAAGTTTTAAAAAATTAGGATAAAGTTGTTTTATAAATAATTAAATGCGATAATAAAATTTTAAAAAAAATTTAATTTTAAGATAACGTATTATATAAGCGAACGGCCCAAATAAGCGAGCGGACCGTTTTTTAGCATTTCGCGATAACGAACTGAAATAAATTAACCATAACGTAATAAATTAATTTAAATTAATTAAATTCCTTATTACTAAACGTCTTTATAACCTCCTTATAAATACGCATATTATATCCGGGCTTACCGCAGATACTATATTTCCGTTCCTTTGTTTAAACCTTTTTATAATAACTACTTTCGGCTTTTACTAACTGTAATTATTGATTATTACCCTTTTTCTTAGTTATAAAAGCCTATATTTCCTTTATAGTAAATATTCTTCCTTTTTAAAAACGTATATTTTTAATTTTCCGGCGTTTACTAAGAACATAATTCGTTTCGCGAAAGTAACTATTTTCTTTTCGAAAAAAAACGTTTTCGTATAAAAATATTAAGTTATTTTTTATTAAAAGATTAACCGATTTAAATATCTTTATTAATAAGTTACCTTAATAATTTTTAATTTTTTTTTTACAAATAACGTCCCCATTAAGTTGCTTTAATAATATTTCTAGGAACTTTTGCAAGTAAGGAAATAACGGAATTAGTAAAAATAAATAAAAAAACAATCGATATAAATATAACTAAAATTTTTAACTTAGAAAGGACGTAATTAAAATCAAATAAAACAAATCCCGCTTTTATAAATCCGGATTTAATATTATCGGTTATTATAATAACTTTAAACGCGTTATAAAAACCGGCGATAAAATCCTCCTTAATAATATAAATAACGTAATATCGTATAAAACTTTCGATATATAACGAATAAATATATTTTAATACGGAAAAACAAGATACGTCGAAAGGTTAAAACCGATAAAAAAAATAAGCAGGTATATAAAATATAATAATATTATTAATTTTGCAATAATCTTCGAATTTAATCGAATAATAATTTTTATAACCGTCGAAAATAAAAAAACGTTTCGAATTTTTAATACGCGTTTTAATATATTTATCAAAATGCTTAATTTATTTTAAACCTAGTTTATTTATTATTTAGCCGTTTTCGCTTATAATAATCCTTTAGTTAAATAAAAATGGGTTATCGGCGAACTAGCGAAAAAAATAATTTTTCCCGGTAATGATAATAAATAAAAGCAAAGCCTAACCTTAAAAATTAACAGCTTATATTGTTATAAATTATTCCCGATTTCCTTATTAAGTTTATCTAAATTTTTTACGTCTTTCGGCATTTATAATTACTATACCTATTACCATAAAAAAACCTATTAAAAAACTTATTTCGTCGAAATTATAAATATCCTTTTCCGCAATACCGTATTTCGCGATTATAACCCGAACAAACTTAAAATACTTACGAAATACTTTTAAATTTTCGTATAAAACCTTTTAATAATTTATTTTTCGATTTAAATGTATTTTAAATTTTTTTTACCGTTTAATAAAATTAGACGTTTAATTAATCCCGATACGTATTATAATGCGTTAAACAAGTAACAAATTCGTTATATTTTTAATATACTAAAGCCGGATAAAAAACGTTTACGTATTTAAATTAAGAATTCGTTCGACAATCGATTTTTTTTCGGTCGGCGTCAATTTTCGCGAATTAGGAATAATATCGGTTCGGGCGCGTTTACCGCGATATTGGGCCTTTAAAATAGTTTCGGCAATATCGTATATAAAACTAAGCTTTTTATAACTGAGTTTTTGATTTTGTTTCTTAACCTAAACGGCTAGGTTTATTCTAGATTTTTTTATAAAACGTTCCATAATATTAATATTAAAAAATATATAAATTAAGTTAAAAACCTAAAAAGTTAAGAAATTTGGTCCGCTTGCTTATTTAGGCCGTTCGCTTATATAGTACGTTATGTTATAATTTTTTTTTAATATTAAATTTAAGTTTTTAATATCGTATACCTAGGTTTAAAATAGGGGTATAAAGCGTTTAAAAGGTGTAATTAAGAAGAAAACGATTATAATACGAAATAACGTTAAGTTATTTTCGTTTTTAATTATATATATTTTTAAAGTAGTAATGTATTTATATAACCGTACTTTTAAATACGTATTTTTTTAATAAAGCTTATATAAGGTTTATTATATTTACTTAATATATAAAAAAGGTATTATAATGTTTAATCGGAAATTTTAATAAATTTATTTGCAAGTATACGGTTATATAATTTACGTTATAATAATTACCGTTATAAAGAAAAAATAAAAATTTTAAAAATTAAATTTTAAAGCTTAGATTAATTTTTTAATCGGTTACCGATTTACGAATATTTACGAAATTTGAAACTTATTAATTAATAAGGTTATTGTTATTTAAAACGTATAATTTAACGAAAAAGTTATTTTTTTAAGTAATATTAAAAATTTAAAAAATGATGTTTTATATGTTATAAACAAGAGTTATAAAAGTTATTGTAATAAATAAAAATATTTAATTAAGGTTTAGATTATTTAAATATATAAATATAAAAAAAATAAAAATTTAAGTGGAATAATTTAATTACCGGTTGGATAAAAAAGGTAGTTTTAGAATGGTATAGGTGTATAAAACGTACCGAATAAAAAAAAAGTTTTTTTTTTATATGGGATTAATTATTTTTATACGATAGTTATATTTAAATTATTTCCGTTTTTTGGATTATTATTTTTATTAACGTTTACTTTAATAATTATTATAATTATTACGTTAATAAAAATAATAAAAGTAATTTTAAATTTTTATTATGTTATATAACTTAAGGTAACGGTAAAAGATAAAAGTATTTTACGGGTTGTAAACGTAAGTTTTCCGTACGTTTTATATTAAAAAAAGAATTATTAATACGATTATAAAATATATAAACCTGCGTTTAACGTAAGATAAATAATTTATTTTGTTAATATAATCGATAATCGGCTGGTAAGTTAAGGAAGTTTAAGGAAGTTAATTATCCGAAATATGCGTTATTTTAATCGCAAAAATTTCGATATAAAAATATATACAGTTTTTAAGTTGCGAAACCGGATATATAAACGCGATTTATTATTATTGCCGTAAGGTTATAAAAAATTAAATATATATTATTTAAGAAAAATATTTTATAAAACCGAAAAGGTTTATTTGTAAAGTTATAAGAAAATACGATTTTGGGAAGTTGTTAATTAATTTTTTATTAAAAGGAAATAAGTTTTAAGGTATATATAGGTATACGTGTATAAGTTCGATAAATATAACTAGTTATAAAAATACAAAGTATATTTTATTATATAAGGCGATTAATAATTAAAGAACGTTTATGGCAATATATACGTATTTATTTTAATTAAAAAGTTATTTAAAACCTTAATTGTTATTATAGTTAAATTCGATTTAAAGTTAAAGTAATATAATATTATTAACGTTTTCGTTAATGTTTAATTACTTTATAAAATATATATAAAAATATTTTTAAGATATCCGTAATATGGTAAAACTTTTTTAATTAGGAAAGTTTTATACGGTTTAAAGGAGTTGTTATTATAATAATAGAAAGATTTTACCGGGACGTTTAAAAGATTAGGATTTAATTCCGTTTTTTATAAATTTTGTTATTTTATTTATTAAGGGGTGTTTATTTTTTTTTTCGTAAACGATATTGTAATAGTATATTATAAGGAAAATTAAGATTTTATTAATTAATTAATTTAGTAAATTCGAAAACGGTATATTTTTATAAGGAGTAAGGATTTATAATGGTTTTTTGGTATCGAAGTAATTAAAAATAAATTTAATAGAAAAATTTAGTTATTTTAATTTGATTTTATAAATAAACTGGTTAATTTAGTTTTAATTTTTTTAAATATAATTTCCAAAAAACGTTTATAATTAACGTTAAGTTATTACTAAATTTTAATTTGGTTTATTTAGGTTTTATTAATAAATATTAAAAGA
Source organism: Monosporascus sp. CRB-8-3 (assembly GCA_004155055.1). Lineage (NCBI taxonomy): Eukaryota > Fungi > Ascomycota > Sordariomycetes > Xylariales > Monosporascus > Monosporascus sp. CRB-8-3. The sequence continues at coordinate 18,219 of QJNZ01000688.1, forward strand.
AAATTGGTTTTATTTTTTATGTAACGATTAATACGTAACCCGATATATTTTTTACCGTATTCCGATTTACCTGTTTTAATTTAAACTTTAGCGATATATATTATAAAGTCGTTAATCGAATTATATTATATTTAATCGGGATTAAAACGTTAGCGTTATACTTCGGAAGCGAAAATTTGTTAAATATTTAAAGTAACGTTTTTTTTACGGATAATATAATCGATCGAAAAAGTTTTTAAATTTACGTTATAAAGTTATTTAAAAAAATAATAAAATAACGGGCGAATAAATAAAACATAATAATTATTTTTATAATTAAAACGGAGTTGTTATTTTTTACGTAAATTATAAAAAAAACTTTATTTAGTTTTCGATTAATTAAAAAGTTAGGAATTATTTTAAATATTAAATTGTTAAATATATAGTACGATAATTAATAAATAATACGGTTTATTAACGTTAACGTTATTTTATTATAAACGAAGTTATAATATATAAATATATATCATTATTAATTACGAAAAGTTATAAAAAAAACTTAATTAAAATGGATTATACGTTTATAAGCGATATATTAATTGATAAATTAATTAAAACTTTGTTACGCAAACCGTTTAGGTATTTTAAAAAGTAATTAGGATTAATAAATATTACGAAAGCTTTTAAGTAGCGGAAAAATACTTTGCGAATAATTTTAAAAGAGGAATTAGCTGATTAAAAGGAATTAATTGCCGGAAAAAAGGTCGAATAAAAAGTTATGGTTTTAAAAAGTAATAATATATGACGATTAACGTTATAAATTCTTTAAGGCGTTAAGGGGGTATATTAGCTAGTAGGGGGTATTAAACGTACCTTATATACGGAAAGGATTTTTGTGATCGGAAAATATATATTCCGTTACTAGGTTATATAAAAGCTGTACGCATACGAGAAACATACGTGAGTTAGCTTAATATAACAATACAACTGATGTCCCCTATATCTAACAATTAGCTTAAATGCGTTAAAAGTTGGCCGGTTGCATACGGGTTAGTAAGAGGGAATAACAATATACGTCCGTAACAAACCTTTATATAATACGTATACTTGTCCAAGAGTTATAAATACGGTCAGCGAAAAACAATACGATTGATTTGAACCAATTTGATACGTTATAGTTAAGTTATTTCAATTTATTATTACGAGATGCCAAAAACCGTCCGAGTACTTGTACGTCCGGAGTGCTTATATGGGACGTTATAGGATTATATTAATTTTAATTAGTTATTTACAGCATCTATTAAATTAATAAAATTTAATTTAATTTTATATTTAAAAAGATAAATCCGTTATATAATACGGAATAATATTTTAAACGGGTTTTTATTTATATTTATATTTTTAAATGAAATTAACGAAAAAATCGATTATATTAATTACTTAATAAATACCTGAAAAATAACAACTAGAAATAAATAGGTTTATAATTAAGATTTTACGTTATATATATATAAAAATTATAAGTAAGATATTTTCTTATTAAGTAATAAGGATTTTATATAAGGTATCTAGCTATGTATATATATATGTATATAAGTGGTTCTGTATAAACGCAACCGGGGAGCACCTCTTAAAAACCGTTTTTTTTTTAGCTAAAGACCGGAAAAATGTCACGACCTGGTTGGGCCTGACCACTAAGGACGGTCGGACATACCACGAAATCACGTAATTTAGATCTTCTCTAGTATTAGAGATCTAAATTAATTTATACAGATTTAACTCTCTTTAGATCTATAAGGACGACGAAATCTATTATTAATTTAACGAATTTTAAAAAGATATATACGTTCGTTATTCCATAATTTAAATAGTACCAGTTTACATTATAACTTGGTTATTTAAAATACTTTTAATATTATTAAACGTAATTAAGTTATTTTTATTACTTAAATCCTATAATACGATTACTAATATAAACCGTACGATTTGGTTTAATAGTTAATTAATTAACTTAACCGTTATATGTTATAAACTATTATTTAATAATATTATTAAATTTTAAGCAATATCTTAAATTATCGAAATAGCTTTTAATATTGAAAAAAACCGGTATTTAACAGTTTTAAAATAAGCTTAAAAAGCTAAAAACCGAGGTTTAATAACTCAAAAAAGTAAGTTAAAATAATCTTTAACACTTTAAAGATTAAGGTTAAAAAGCTTTAACCTTATAATAAAAAAGGTAATGTTTAGAATTTCCTTACCTAAATATAAGTATATTTTCGATTTTTAATTTTTAACGATCCGGAAAATTAAATCCTTACAGTTATAACGTTTTTTACGGGAAACGGGTTTAATTGGTTTAAATTAACTATAAAGGATTACTTGAAACCTACGGAGGATAACATAGAAAAATCTATTAAAAAACTTTTTACTAACTATACTAATTTCGAAAAAAAGCTAAAGGTTAACTTAGACAATTTTAACAAAGAACGTATTGTAATATAAAAGATCTTATAGCTATAACAAAAGAAATTAGCGTTTAAGTACGTAATAAAGTTCCGGAGCCTAATAGCTAAGATAAGATAAGTAAATAACGAAAACGATACTTTAATTAATATATTTTATAAAGGCCTAAAGGATAACGTTAAAAAAGAAATTATTAAACTTAAACGACCAACCACCTTAGATAAATATATTATAACATTAATAAATATTAATAACCGATAATTCGAAAAACGATAAAAAAAAATATATTTTACAATTTAAGTTTAATAAATTTAATAAAGGAAATGGATTTATTACGCCTTTTACTTTTTACGGGATTTAACCTAGCCTATTAAAAATTAAAGTAATTTAACGATAAAAACGAACCCTATTTAAATGCTTTAATCATAGAAAAATCGGATATAAGGTATTTCGGTACAAAAAACCTAAGAAACCCCGTTAGGAAAAATGGAAATTAATACTCGAAGGATAGTAAGACAATAACAAGGAAAATAAAAAAAATAATTAACGTAATTTAACCCCGAATTAATTAACTATTAAACTGGTTGAAAAAATATAAAGGATAATAGGATCTTATCGATACTATTATACCCCTGATACGGTTACAAAAAAAGAAATAACGTGATTAACGAAAATAGAAAATAACTTAAAAAATGCAAAAAATAAATATAATAATACCAAGAATAAAACGAGACCCTATGCTCAGAAAAAGCCGATCGATATAAAAAACTCCATATTATTAATTGTCAACGCTCTTAATATTATATTTATAAGAAATATAAGGAATATATCGCCAAAAAAATCTTGCGTTTATAGAAATAAGGATTTAATTTTACCCGTTAAAAAGGTAACGACTTACGAAACGAAAGATAATATCAATATTTAAAAACCATGGCAACCGAAGATAAGATCGATAAAATAGCCGCAGCTAAAAGCTGGACCTAAAGCAGGAGTTATTTAATAAGAAATCCTTAGTATTACTAAGACTGGTATAATTATTAAACGGAAGAAAAATTACTTTACAATGCCGTTATAAAGTCTTATTAACAAGTTATTAACAGGTTAAAGTTTTAGGCAAGATTTACTAAGGATTTTTAAAAGTAATACGAATTCCGTTAGGAAATTTAAAACAAAATTCAGGATTTACGAAATTATAAGAAAAAACATAGCGCCTAATAGGAGGAAAGCGATAGTCTATGATTAATATTACTGGACGAAAGGATTATTAAAACTTTTGCGAATTAAATTAAAAAAACTTACAGAATAAGCCCATATATAATAAAAGATATAACGACGATTTATGTAATTCTAAGAACAAATAAAACAAATAAAAAAATAACTAAAAAAACTCCGAGCATAAAACGATCGGGATACGAAAACTTTACGAAAGCTCTTATAAACCTTAAAAGACTAAAGCCATTTATAAAAAAGCCTTAGGATAGCGAGAAAAATAAGGTTAAACTATTATATCTTAAAAGGGCTTTAAATGCTATAATAGGAGCCATAGGCGATAACGCTATTATCGTACAAGTACGAATTAAAAAAATCTAGTACACCGTAATAGTAAACTACGGAACGATAACTACTAATTACATTAATCCGGAGGTAATAAACTAATTAAAATTATTATAAAAGGAAAAAAGTTATCCCTATAAGGTCGAAAATAAACTATTAATTTCGATATTATTTTATTAAATAAATACGATATAATTCTTAAAAAATTATAATTATACCAGTACAACTCTTTAATTAATTAAAAAATTAATTAAGTAAGCTTTTGCTTATTTCCTAACATAAGAAAAAAAAAATTTAGGATCTTAATATTCGATCGATAAAAATAATAAATGCAAATATAAAGATACGATAGAAACCTTACCACTTAAAAAGATAAAACATATTTAAAATAAAGGGCATAATAAAAAAATACGGCGTATTATTACAAACCTTAAAATATAATTTCGACGGATAAACGATAACTTACAAGTACAGTTTAAAAAGCTACCAGAATAAATAGTAAAAGTATTATTATAATATCACAAATATAAAAGGCTTTTCTGGGAAAAACTCGACATAAAGTTATTATAATATAGCGAACAAGATTACGAAATAATTTTTAAAAATAGTAAAATAACCGTTTTCTATTTTATTTATAACTTAAACGAAGTAAAACTATACGTTTTTCGCAATTACTTAAAGGATAAATTGCGAAAAGGATATATACGACGCTTTAAGTTGTTTGTAAAATACCTAATATTTTTCGTATTACGAAAAAACGGGAAATTACGATTTGTTATTAATTACCGATAACTTAACGATATTACTATTAAGGACAAAATATTATTACCTTTAATTACCGAAATTAAAAACGGGTTACGAAATGCCAAATAATGTATAAGTTTAAACCTGTAAGAAAATTATAATTAAATTCGAATTAAACTAGAAGACAAATAAAAGATAATCTTTAAAACGAAATATAGGTTATTCGAATACCTCGTTATACCTTTTAAATTTACGAACGTATTAATAATTTTTTAAAGGATAATTAATTATATTTTCCGAAAGTACCTTAATATTTTTATTATATATTACTTCGATAATATCTCTATTTACTTAAGAATAAAAAAGGAATATATAGGATATATTTATAAAGTTTTCTAAGCGCTATAAAACGCTAACCTTTTAGTTAACGTAAAAAAAAGTACCTTTTACATTGAAAAGGTTAAGTACTTAAGACATATTATTACTTTAAGATATATTAAAATAAACCTTGAAGGGATTACTATAAATAAAAACTGGAAAATACCTATTAGCGTTATTAAAGTATAAGCATTCCTTAGATTTGCCAATTATTATTAACGATTTATACGATATTTTACGCAGATCGTTATATTATTTACGAAATTTACTAAAAAAGACCCACGATTTATATAAGCTTTAGCTACAGAAAAAGCCTTTTAATAGCTTAAGAACGCCCTTATTAATAAACCCGTTTTGATAATATATAACCTGAATAAACTAATAAACCTCGAAATAAACGTTTTAAATTTCGTTTTAAAAACAGTAGTTTACTAACGAAACGATTAAAGAAAATTATATCCTATCGCCTTTTACTTTCATAAATTATACGGTACTAAGTTGAATTATCGTATTTATAATAAGGAATTCCTAGCTATTATTAAAGCCTTTAAAAAGTTTAAACATTATTTTAAGAGAAATAAGTACCAGGTAAAGGTATATACAAACACCAAAAATATTTCCTATTTTGTAATTACTAGGGAGTTAATTAGACGATAATTACTTTACGTAAAATACCTTTCGGAATTTGATTACGTTATTATTTATCGCAAGGGATTAAAAAATGGTAAAACGGACGTTCTTAATAAACAACCAGACTTAATGAAGCCTAAGATAAAAATATAACAGATTATTTTCGACTAAACGTTAAAAAGATACCTATAATAACGATATATTAATATTATTAAAATGTCTATACTAAATATGCATTAAGAAATATAGCGATACCATAATAATCTATTCGAAGATTAAAAGACAGATAAAATTTATATACCAGAAAAATATAAGGAAAATTTAATACGAAAAATATACGAATATTAGTTATACGGATAGTCAGGGATTTATAAGACCTTAAAACGTTAATAACGAATATATTATTTTCTTAAAATGAAAATAACCGTATAAAAAGTTATATATTAATGCAATATTCACGTTAAAATAAAGACTAAACGATATAAACTATATAAAGAATTATAATTATTACTAATTGTTAAATAATTATAAGATTTAGTTATATTTAACTTTATTACTAAACTTTTTTTATTAAAAAATTTAGCGACGGGTATAGATTACCATAATATGTTTATAATTATTAATCGATTTATAACTTTTCTTATTTTTTTATTTTATAACGAGGATATAAATGCCAAGTAATAACATGTATTTTTTTTCGATATATTTTTAATATAACGTACTATACCACCTCGCAAGCTAAACTACCTTACGAACTGCTTTTCGGTACCTCGCGATAAATAATTTAAATTAATTAACCATAACATATTAAAATAACATAAATTAATCGATTTTTTTTTTTCGTTAAACGTATCTACAGCTTTTTTATAAGTACGTACATTATATCCTGGCTTATTATAAACGCTATACCTTCGTTCCTTAGTTTTAACCTTTTTACGATAACTACCTTTAACCGCTATAGGCTGTATTTTTTTACCACTTTTTTCCCTTTCGGCCAAAAAAGTTTATCCTTTTTATATAATAAGTATCCCTCCTTTTTAAAAACGTTTGTTTTTAATTTTTTAACGTTTACTTAAAATATAATTCGTTTCGCGTAATTAAGTAATTTTTTTTTCGAAAAAAAAAAACAACTTCGTACAAAAGTAATAAGTTACTTTTTATTAAAAGACTCGCCGATTTAACGATTTTTGTTAGTAAGCTACCTTAATAATTTTTAATCTTTTTTTATAAATAACGTTTTTATTTTGTTATTTCCTTAATATGTTTGAGGGTTTTCGCAAACGGAAAACAAATGAAACCGGCGGAAATTAACGGGAAAACGGTCGGTATAAGTATAATTAAAAAAAATTTCGAATTTAGAAAAAACGTAATTAAAATCGAATAAAACAAAACAAACTTTCGTAAATCTGGATTTAATATTATTAAACGTTATAATAACTTTAAACGCGTTATAAAAACCGGTAAAGAAATTTTTTTGAGTAATATAAATATAATAACGTTATATTAAGTTTTCGATATATAACAAATAAACGTGTTTTAAAGCAAAAAAATAAAATACGTTAAAAAATTAAAACTTATATAAAAAATACGTAAATATATAAAATATAAGAATATTATAATTAAGGTAATATTTTTCGAATTTTAGCGAATAATGGTTTTCGTAATTGTCGAAAATAAAAAAACGTTTTAATTTTTTCGTACGCGGTCGAATATAATAATTAAAATATTAAATTTATTTTAAATTTAATTCGTTCGTTATTTAGTTATTATTATCTAATACGATTTTTTAATTAGTTATTAATAATAAGTTATTACGGAAATAAAATTTTAAATAATTTTTTCCCGTTATAATAATTAATAACGATATAGCTTAATTTTAAAAATTAACAGTTTAAATAATTATAACTTATTTTTTATTTTTTATTTTTTATTTTTTATTAAATTTATTTAAGGTTTTTACGTTTTTTGGTATTGGTAATTATTATATCCGTTATTATAAAAAACCCTATTAAAAATTTAATCTCGTCGAAGTTGTAAATATCCTTTTTTATAATACAGTATTTTGTAATAATAACCCAAATAAGCTTAAATTATTTAAGAAATATCTTTAAATTTTCGTATAATACCCGTTAATAATCGATATTTTAATTTAAACGCGTTTAAAGTTTTTTTTACCGTTTAACAAATTTCGATGCCTAATTAATTCCGATATATACCGTAACGTATTAGGCCAGCAGTAAATTTGCTATATTTTTAATATATTAAAATCGGATAAAAAACGTTTACGAATTTAAATTAAAAATTCGTTCGGTAATAGATTTTTTTTAATTAGCGTTAATTTTTATAAATTAAACAAAATATCGGTTCGGGAGCGTTAACCGTAATATTAGGCTTTGAAAGTAAATTCGAGAACTTTATAAAAAAAATATAACTTTTTAAAATTAAATTTCGGGTTTCGCTTTTTAATTTAAATAACCAGGTTCATTTTAAATTCTTTTATAAGATATGGCATATTATTAATATTAAATAATTACTGATAAAAGTTAAATAGTAAATATATTAATAAAAGCGGCTTATAAGGTAGTTTAGCTTACGAGGTGGTATAATACGTTATATTAATTATTATCAGAAATTATTTTAAATAAAGGTACAACCTTTATTTCGAAATTCTAGTAAAATTTAATAGCGTAACTTAATTTAAATTATAAGTTATTAAACGCCTTTAAACTATAAATAAATAAACGGAGAAAACTAATTAAATATTAGAAACGTATTTACGATATTATATTAATTATTAACAAAATAATTAAGTTAAAAAATTACCTATTGTATAATTAGCTTATAATATTAATTATTATAATAATATCAATTTATTTTTAATAATTATTAACTTTAATTTTATTTTAAAAGTTTACAAAGAAATACGAAAAGGAAAATTAGTTAACGTTAAAGTAATCCTTATTTTAAAATAATTTACATAATTATATTAAGAAATAAAAATAAAAGTTTATTTCGTACGCGAATAAATAAACAAATATTATAACCAAAAAAAATTAAAAGGATTAATTTTCTTAAATAGGGAAATGGTTTATCTAGTTACTAAAAAATTAAAATTAAACGTTTAAACAAAAAACTCGATTTTAAGTATATCGGCCTATATAAGATTATTAAGAAAATCATAGAAAATAACAACTAATTAAAATTATTACTTAAAGTTAAATTATATCTAGTGTTTTACTTTTTTTTATTTAAATTAATAACGGATATAATTAAGGTTAATATAGGATACGATAAAAAGGTAAAAAAAAGAAATTATATATTAACCTATAAAGTAAAAAGAATTCTTAATATATAAAAAGAAAAAGGACTTACTTAATCCCTAATTAAATACAAGGTTGTTAGGTTTAAGCCGTATTATCCAGGCTAAGCTAAAGATACGAAGTAATTATATTAATAATTAATACGATAAATACTTTACCTAATATTTTCGAATACGGCAATTATTAATAGTTTTTACGGTAATAATAAATTATACGCCTCGGTTACGAAAAGCCTTATCCCGAAGCCGATTATTACGTAATACCGACAAGCTTTAACCCTAATAAACCTTATGCCTTTTACGGTTCGGTAAGGGGAATCTCCTGGAATGCAAACAATAACTTAGGAGATATTAAGCTTTTCGCGGTAAACCTTAAATCCGTATAAGATGGTTTTACAACCCTTTGTTAATCTTACGATTAAAAGTATTAAATATTAACCAGGAAAAAAAGCTAAAAATTCTAAATTAATTACTTTTAATTTCGATCGATTTTATAACTTTTCGAATTTTTATTAATTAAAATAGTTAAAACATACCGGGTAATTCCTATTATAAAATACCGGTATTCTATAATTATAAAATTTTTACAAAAAACGTTTTGTTTAAAATCCTTAAGTTTAATAAAATTTTAAAACGAACCAAAAATATCGATACCTTTATTAATTTAATTAACTTTTCCTAAAAAAATCGGATTTTACTTTTAATTTTCGGATATAATTTAATTTATATAAGCAAAAATAATTAAAAGTTGGACAACTTTATAATAGAAAATATCGACCGTATAAAGAAATTACTAAAAAAACTAAATATAAACAGTAAAAAACTTAAAAATTTCGAAATTTAATTTTTAGTTCGATGCGAAAAAAATTACGAACGATAATTTATCCGGCTGTTCCGGATTACGAAAACCGTTTAGAATTCAGTTAAGAATGGTCGTTAATAGGGGCATAATAGGGTAGTTTGTAAGAAGGTTAATCCCTAATTAAATAAAAGGATTATTTAGATTTCGAAAATATTTAAGAATTTGCTAAAAACTTTATTAACGTTTAACGCCTTTTAAAAAACTTTTATTAATAAAATTAAAAACGATCGTATTTTAATTAACGTTATTAAGAGACGGCTAACTGGTAATATCGGCCATAGCTTAGTCTACGGAATCCGCGAAATATTTTAACGTAGAAACCGTTTTTGCGCGTTTTCTTTTTACCTGCTTTTATTTCTATAATTTATTTATAAATTAAAGCCTGCGATTAATAATTTTTACTTTTTAAACGCGGAAATTCTTTTTTTAATAACGGAGACGAAAAAACCGAGTAATGTCTTATCGATATTATGCTGTTTACGCGTAAGGTCCTTTTTTAATTCTTATTAAAATCGTAATAAAATTTCTTCCGTTACGGCCTTTTTACGGTTTAAGCGGTTCTTTTTTTTCTTTAATACGACGAAAAAAGTCGATAGGGATACCGGACTTATTATAACGATAACGATGTTTAATATATTTATTATAACGACGAATCTCTTTTATTATTTAATATTTTATCCTTTTCTTAAAACATTACGTATACGGCATTATTTTGAAATCAAATTAAATAACGTACTACATATATGAACGAGAGATATATATAAGCGAAAAACTTTTTTCGCCATTTCAAATATTTATTTTTAATCGTTCATTTTTCAACATTAACGTTATAAAACGTTTTACAAAAAAAGCGAAAATAAACTTGGCGATTTAAGCTAAAAAATAAAACTTAAAAATTAATTATAAAAAGCTTAATTCTATTTATAAAGTTCTATATTTTATTTTAACATACCGTTTTAGCAGTAAATACGCCCGAACCGATATTATTTCTTTTTTGTAAAAATTAACGCCGACCGAAAAAAAATCGATTATTAACCGAATTTTTAACTTAAATACGCGAACGTTTTTTATCCGGTTTTAATATATTAAAAATATAATTACTATACTACTAATTTAACGCGTTACGGAACGCGTTAAAGTTAATTAAGCGTCGAACTTTGTTAAACGGTAAAAAAAACTTTAAATACGTTTAAATCGGAAAATCGATTATTAACGAATTTTATCCGAAAATCCAGAAATATTTCGTAAATAATTTAAATTTATTCGGGTTATAATCGCGAAATACAGCATTACAGAAAAAGATATTGATAATATCGACGAAATTAAATTTTTGATAAAATTTTTTATAATAACGGATATAATAATTATTAATACCGAAAAACGTAAAAAACTTAAATAAACTTAATAAAAAAATAAAAAATAAATTATCATTATTTAAATTATTAATTTTTAAAATTAAGTTATACCGTTATTTATTATTATAACAAGGAAAAATTATTTTAAATTTTAATACCGTAATAATTTATTATTAATAACCGATTAAAAAATCGTATTAAGTAATAATAATTAAAAAATAAATAAATTAAATTTAAAATAAATCCAATATTTTGATAAATATATTCGGACGTATATAAAAAGTTCGAAACGTTTTTTTATTTTCGACGGTTACGAAAACTATTATTCGATAAAATTTGAAAAATATTGCGTTAATTACGATATTATTACGTTTTGTATACTTGCGTATTTTTCGTATTACTTTTAATTTTTTAATATATTTTATTTTTTTATTTTAAACCGTATTTATTTACGGTATATCAAAAACTTAATATAACGTTATTATACTTATATTGTTAAAAAAGATTTTTTCGCCGGCTTTTACGGCGCATTTTAAATTACTATAACGTTCGATAATATTAAATTTAAATCTGCGAAAATTAACTTTATTTTATTCGATTTTAATAACGTCCTTTCCGAGTTCGAAATTCCTTTAATTATATTTACGCTAATTATCTTTCCGTTAACTTCCGCCGGTTTTATTTTTCCGCTTACGAAAACCCTTAAAAATATCGGTAAAATAACAAAATAAAAATATTATTTACAAAAAAAAATTAAAAATTATTAGGGTAACTTATTAATAAAAATATTTAAATCGGTTAATTTTATAATAAAAGGTTATATATTATTATTATATAATCTCCTTAAAGAAGACGTAACGGTAGAACAAAATTAAACAAATAAATAGATTATAATATCGGTTGTTAAGTTTTACTAAGCTTTAACCTTTTTATAGACTGCCCTGTTATGCCCTTATCGACGATTATTCTTAACCGAATTCTGGACGGTTTTTGCAATCCGGAGTAACCGGATAAATTATCGTTCGTAATTTTTTTTATATCGAACTAAAAGTTAAATTTCGAAATTTTTAAACCTTTTGCCGTTTATATCCAGTTTTCCCAGTAGTTTTTTTATACGGTCGATATTTTCTATTATAAGGTCGTTTAATTTTTAATTGTTTTTATTTATATAAATTAAATTATATACGAAAATTAAAAACAGAATTCGATTTTTTTAGGAAAAATCGGTTAAATCGATAGAAATATCGATATTTTTAGTTTGTCCTAAAACTTTATTAAATTTAAGGATTTTAAAAAAAACGTTTTCCATAAAGATTTTATAATTATAAAATACCGGTATTTTGTAATAAAAATTGCCCGGTATATTTTAGTTGTTTTAATTAATAAGAATTCGAAAAGTTATAAAATTAATTAAGGTTAAAACTAATTAATTTAAAGTTTCTAGCTTTTTTTCCTAGTTAATATTTAACATTTTTAGTCGTAAGATTATTAAAGGGTTGTAAAGTTATCTTATACGGATTTAAGGTTTACCGTAAAAAGCTTAATATCTCTTAAATTATTGTTTATATTCCAGGAGATTCCCTTTACCGAACCAGCTAGAGGGCATAAGGTTTATTAGGGTTAAAGTTTGTTAGTATTACGCGAATAAGCCTTTTAGCCGATATTAGTCGAAAAATTACATACTTACGGGAACCTAATAGTCGGTTTCGGGATAAGGCTTTTTGTAACCGGAACGTATAATTTATTATTAACGTAAAAACCATTAATAATTACCGTATTTACAAATATTAGGTAAAATATTTATCGTATTAATTATTAATATAATTATTTCGTATCTTTGGTTTAGCTTAGATAATACGGCTTAAACCTAACAACCTTGCATTATTATTATATAAAGCCGTTTTTCTCCGGAAAAAAACCGTTTAATTGCGTAAAACGAACCATATTTTAAGCAAACGTCGTAAAATTAAAAATAAACGTTTTTAAAAAGAAAGAATATTTATTATACAAAAAAAAAGAAAAAATTTTTTTTGGCCTAAAAAAAAAAGGTAATAAAAAAAATGCAACTAATAGTAACTGGGGGGGATTGTTATAAGAAAGTTAAAACGAAAAAATAAAAATATAACGTCTATAACAAGCCCGGATATAATACGCGTACTTATAAAAAAGTTGTAAATATATCTAGCTAAGAAAAATCCGATTAATTTAAATTAATGCGATATGTTGTTATTAAATTATTTAAATTTGGTATTACGGAATACTAAAAAACCGTTCGCTTATATATGTTTTTCGCTTATATATGTGGTACGTTAATATAAGTAGCTAGAGATTTAAAGTTTTTTTTTTTTTTAGTTAGGACAATTACGAAATTTACGATTAACGACGTAACCCCCTATAGTAAAAAATTAACTTATTAAAAGGAAAAGATCTTTAAAGATAAAAATCCTAAAAAAGAGAAAATCGTATTACGACCTAATTAGGCCTAACTAGTAAAAACGGTCGGACTTATTATAAAGTTACGTAATTTAGATTTCCTTTAGTATTAAAAATTTAAATTAATTTATATAAATCTAACTTCCTTTAAATCTGTAAAAATAACGAAATCCATTATAAATCTAGCAAATTTTAGGAGGATATATACGTTCGTTATTTTATAATTTAAATAGTACCAACTTATAATATAACTTAATTACCTAAGATACCCTTGGTATTACTAGACGTAACTAAGTTATCTTTATTACTTAGATTCCGTAATACGATTATTAACCTAAACCGTACGACTTGGTTTAATAATTAGTTACCTAGCCTAGCCGTTATAACATAATATAGCTTAAACTTAATAACTATATATATATACTAAAAGCAGTATTTTAAACCCAGCAAAGATTTTCTACCGCTAGAACTTTCGGCATTTTAGTTATCTTATTACGAAATGTCTTAAGTATACTATTTAATTAAAAAAATTCTATAAATTACGTTTTATTCTTAATTATTATTAAGTTTTCTTTATTACGAAATTATTATATAATTTTAATAAAAGTAATTTATAAATGATAGTACGTAATAAAGACGGTGTTATTTAAACATTAAAAAAAAGAGTTTTATAATAAAAAGTTTTATTAAAGTTTAAAAAGGTTTAAAAAAAGTTAGTTCTTATTATAATAACATTAAATATTTTATATACTATTACGCTATTATTAGAATATTTTTACGCGGTAGTCGATATATAAGTAGTTACTTATCGCCCTTTTAGTAAAAAGAGCTGAGTTTTAAATTAGTTCTTAATATGTACGTATTATTTCCCTTATCTGAATTTTAATATATTTATAATATAATCTCTTTATATAACGTGCTACATATATAAGCGAGAGATATATATAAGCGAGCCGCTTTTTGGCATTCCGTAATAACAAATTTAAATAACTTAATAATAATATATTGCATTAATTTAAATTAATCGGATTCTTTTTGGCTAGATGTATTTACAACTTTTTTACAAGTACGCGCATTATGTCTGGGTTTGCTGTAAACGTTATATTTCCGTTTTTTCGTCTTAATCTTCTTACGACGACCCCCCTTAGTTGCTGTTAGCTGTATTTTTTTATTACCTTTTTCTTTTTAGGCTAAAAGAGTTTGTCTTTTTTATATAATAAATATTCCTTTTTTTTAAAGATGTTTATTTTTAGTTTTGTGACGTTTGTTTAAGATATGGTTCGTTTCGTGCAATTGGACGTTTTTTTCCCGGAAAAAAGCGGTTTTATATAATAATAATATGTAACTTTTTGTTATAAAATTAGCCGATTTAAATATTTTTGTTGGCAAGTTACCTTAATAATTTTTAATTTTCCTTTGTAAATAACGTTTTTATTTTGTTACTTTACGGATATTTTTAAAGGTTTTTATAAACGGGAAAATAAAACTGGCGGAGGTTAATAAGAAGATAGTTAACGTAAGTATAACTGAAAAAATTTCGAATTCGGAAAGGATGTTATTAAGATTAAATAAAATAAAGCCAATTTTCGCAAATCCAGATTTAATATTATCGGACGTTATAATAGCTTGGAACGTATTATAAAAGCCGGCGAGAAAATTTTTTTTAGTAATATAAGTATAATAACGTCGTATTAAGTTTTCGATATACCGTAAATAAGCGCGTTTTAAAACAAAAAAATAAGATATATTAAAAGGTTAAAACCGGTATAAAAAATATACGGATTTTTAAAACGTAATAATATTATAATTAACGTAATATTTTTCGAATTTTATCGAATAATAGTTTTCGTAATTATTAAAAATAAAAAAATATTTCGAATTTTTCGTACGCGTTCGAATATATTTATTAAAATATTGGATTTATTTTAAATTTAATTTATTTGTTATTTAATTATTATTATTTAATACGATTTTTTAATCGGTTATTAATAATAAATTATCGCGGTATTAAAACTTAAAATAATTTTTCCTTATTATAATAATAAATAACGGTATAACCTAATTTTAAAAATTAACAGTTTAAATAATTATAACTTATTTTTTATTTTTTTGTTAAGTTTATTTAAGTTTTTTACGTTTTTCGGCATTGGTAATTACTATGCCCGTTATTATAAAAAACCTTATTAAAAATCCAGTCTCGTCGAAATTATAAATATTTTTTTTTGCAATACCGTATTTCGTAATTATAACCCGAATAAATTCGAATTATTTACGAAATATTTCTGGATTTTTAAATAAAATCCGTTAATAATCGATTTTCCGATTTAAATACGTTTAGAATTTTTTTTTCCGTTTAACAAAGTTCGATACCTAGTTAATTCCGACGCATTCCGTAACGCGCTAGGTTAGCAGTATATTAACCATATTTTTAATATGCTAAAACCGGATAGGAAACATTTACATATCTAGGTTAAAAATTCGGTTAATAATCGATTTTTTTTCGGTCGGCGTTAATTTTTATAAAAAAAGGATAATATCGGTTCGGGCGTATTTACCGTTAAAACGGTATATTAAAATAGAATATGGAACTTTATAAATAGAATTAAGTTTTTTATAATTCATTTTTAGGTTTCGTTTTTTAACTTAAATAATTAAATTTATTTTCGCTTTTTTTATAAGGCGTTTTATAACGTTAGTATTAAAAAATGGATGATGAAAGATAGATAGTTAAAATGGCGAAAAAAGTCTCTTGCTTATATGTATCTCTTGCTTATATGTATAGTACGTTATATATTTATATATATTATTTTCGTCATAGCTACGCGTTTAAGTAACTATTTTATTTTTTCTAAACTTAGATATTATATTAAAGTTAATTTTAAAAATTAATTAATTAAATTATATATATAACATCGCTATTATGACCGTATTAAAAGACACCTATTATATTTTTCATCCGGCGTTTTAAAAGGTACTAGTCTTTAAAATATTTTCCAATTACGCTTATAAATAATAACGGTATATAAATAGAGTTAAAAATATAAATAGTATAAATTCTTATAAAAAATAAATATATTATTCTATAAATTATTATTAAGATATCATTCGTTTAATCAGTTTATATATATAAAACTCTTTAATACTAAACTTTATTAAATATCTAGAACTTTATAATTTATGATTTAGTAATAAGAATTATAAGTTATCTTAATTATATAAGCGGCTTACCGTTATTTATAATCACGAAAACGGCTTGTTATTGCTATTTTAATTCGAATTTTAAAGGGCTGTTAAATATATAGTAATTTTCCAAATTTGTATTGGGAAATAGCGGCGCGATTTTTTTTTTGTTAAAGTGGGGGGTTGGCCTGTTGATAGAGTTGTTGCCTTACGTCAAGCTAGAGAACCGCACGTAAAGCTAGCAATTTAAGGCACTGAATGTATCAGCTAACAGGGGGTGCTAAACGCATCCTATATAGAAAAGGCTCCTTTTAATCGGAAGATATATGTTCCGTTATTAGGTTATATAAAAGCTATATACCTACGAGAAATATACGTAAATTAGCTTAATATAAGATTATAATAATATCTCTTATATTTAATAATTAAAAGTTTTATTCGTTTAATTTGCGTTATTATTAATTAATTAGTTATTATTAAAACGATATAAGTTTTATATTAATAATAATTATTCGTATATTTTATTAATAATAATAATAACGATGTCGTTAATGTTTTTTATTATTTATATCGAATTTAAAATTTAAGACCGTTTTAAAAGCGAATTTTACGTTAAAGCGTATATTTTTAATATATAAAATTATATCGATTTTAGTTAATTATTTCTGTAACTTATTAAATTGGCCTAATGGCTTAGTAGTTGCGAGCCTGGGTGTCTTTTTTAATTGCGATAGGCTTAAATACCTTATTTCGGTTAGTTTTAAAAGATAGTTAGTTCAAATCCAGCTTGGGTTACCGTTTCTTTAAGTAGCGCCAGCCTAAAGGAGCTAAACCAATTGGGGCTTCGGCTCCGTTACCGTGTCGGCGACAATTAAGGGGTGGCTGGTGGGATTAGTTACGATTAGGGGCGTTAGGAATTAATTAATCAATCGGGTATATTTATCGTTAATTGCCGTGTTACATAACCCGTATTACGTTTTTCCGGCCCTTGGTTAAAAAGGGACGGTTTTTAAGGGGTGCTTCCCGGTTGCGTTTATAAAACCAGTTTGTATATGTACTTAGTAAATAAATCAGCTCCCTGTATGTATATAGCTAGATACCTTAATAGCACTTTACCTTGTAACTTATTAAATTAATAAAATTTAATACAATTCCATATCCGAACAGACGAATCCGTTATACGATATAAGGTAAAATGCTATTAAGATATTTAGCAAGCTATATATAAAAAG
Source organism: Monosporascus sp. CRB-8-3 (assembly GCA_004155055.1). NCBI lineage: Eukaryota > Fungi > Ascomycota > Sordariomycetes > Xylariales > Monosporascus > Monosporascus sp. CRB-8-3. Next base: position 36,351 of record QJNZ01000688.1, read on the forward strand.
TTAATCTATTTACTAAGTACGTATATAAAGGATTATATAAACGTAACCGGGAAATATTTTTTAAAAACCGTCCCTTTTTAATTAAAGGCCGGAAAAACGTAATACGGGTTATATAATACGGTAACTAACGATAAGATATACGATTAATTAGTTAATTAGTTCCTAAAGCCCTTGATTGCGGCTAGTTTTAAAAGCCCCTAGCTACCCCTTAATTGTCGCCGACACGGTGGCGGAACCGAAGCTCCAATTGGTTAACTCCATTAAAATAGCGCCACCTAGGGAAACGGTAGCCCAAACTAGATTTAAACCAGTTATTCTTAAGATTAACCGAAACAGGGTACTTAAGCCTATCGCAATTAAAAGAAACACCCAGGCTTATAACCACTAAGCTATTAGGCCCCGTTATACAATACGAAATAATATTTTAAACAGTTTTTTAATTATATTTATATTTTCCGGAAAAATTAACTAAAAAATCGATTATATAAATTACTTAATAAATACTTTTAAAATAATAACCGATAGTAAATAAATTTATAATTAAAACTTTACGGCATATATTTATAAAAATACTAAATACGACATTTTCCGAATAAAATAATAACGACCTTATAAAAGAAATTTTATTTTAAAAAACAATTTACCGAAATAATAGGTTAAAGTAATGAAATTTAAAAAAATATGCGATAATAAGTTTTAGATTAATACTGGATAAAAATACCGCAAAAGAGTAAAATAAACTTCGAAATCGATAAAGAAGCTAAACGAATAAATCGTAAAATAATAAAAGATTATAACCTAAATATAATAATATAGGGTTCTGAAATCGATAATAACGATAGTATAAGTTAATAACTTATATATAACATTCGTATTTGTTTTAAGAATTTAAATTATTATATTTTAAATTAAAAAAAATTTAAGATTAATAACTGTACGATTAGCTATTAAAGAATAGCGGCCAGCCTTTTAAATTACTGGATTTTAACCTATTTATAACCTATATCGAAAAATATTAAGGCAACGCTTTTAACTTGTTACGGGATACTCGCAAACCCCTTTAATTAGGACAATTCTGATTAGGAAAAGACTAAGGACAACCTTTAAACGCCAGAAAGGACCCTAGGGCATAAGTTAAAGCAAGGAAATCGTAAAGGGTTCTATTCGGCCCGAAATGATTTCTTAGTTATAATCTCATATAAAGAGAGTGCGCCTAAAGGGTCTTATAATAGTTAAATACCAGGTATATAACAGGGCGAAAACTAAAAAAGAAATACGTTACGAAAATAAAAATGGAAATTTCTAATCAGGTTAAAAAATTGCGATTAACTTTACAAACTTCGAAAAAAAAAAAAAAACAACCGGAAAGATATAAACACGTTATATTCGCTATCGATAAGTACTTAAGTTTTATTTAAAATACTTATTTTAAAATCGAAAATAAAATCTAGTAATTATAACGTTCGAATTTTTTTAAAAGTTTAAAAAACAAAAATAAAGATTTTTCATAAATAATCAGATAGAATAACGAAATTCTAAAATATTATTAATTTCGAAATATGTTACTATCGTCTTATTTTAAAACTAGATTTAAACTTTTACGGTTTTATATCTAAACTTAAAACAGAAATATAAAATATTTAAGAAATATAATTAAAAAAAAAGTAATTATAATACGGAATAAGGTTAAATTACTTTCGTTTTTAATTTTATGTATTTTTAAAATAATGATATATTTATATAATCGTATGTTTAAATATATATTTTTTTAATAAAAACCTTTACTAAATTTATTACATTTATCTAACCTATAAAAACCGTATTACAGTACTTAATCGGATATTTTAATAAATTTATTTATATATATACAGTTATATAACTTACGTTGTAGTAATTATCGCTATCAAAATTTTTTTTTTAAAAACTAAATCCTAAAATATAAAGTAATTTTTATATTAGTTACCGATTTATAAAATATTTACAAAATTTAAAACACGCTAGTTAATAAGATTATTATAATTCGAAACGTATAATTTAACGAAAAGGTTACTGTTTTTTTAAATAATATTAAATACTTAAAAATAATATTTTATACGTTATAAAAAAGAAATAAAAATTACTCTAATAAGTAAAAATATTTATTTAAAATAATAATTGTTTAATTTACATAAAAAAAATAAAAGTTTAAACGGAATAATTTAATTACCGGTTAAATAAGAGAAAAAACATTAAAAAGATATTAACGCAAAAATTATACGGAATAAAAAAATAAACGTATTTATAAAAATTTAATTTCTTCTTAAAGGAGACGTAACCGTAGAACAAAATTAAATAAATGGATAGATTATAATATCGGTTATTAAGCTTTATTAAGCCTTAACTTTTTTATAGATTACCTTATTATGCCCTTATCGACGACTATTCTTAACCGAATTCTGGACGGTTTTCGCAATCCGGAGCAGCCGGATAAATTATTATTTGTAATTCTTTAATTTATATCGAGTTAAAAGTTGAATTTCGAAGTTTTTAAACCTTTTGCCGTTTATATCCAGTTTTTTTAGCAGTTTTTTTATACGGTCGATGTTTTTTATTATAAAGTTATTTAATTTTTAATTATTTTTGCTTATATAAAGTAAATCGTATTTAAGGATTAAAAGTAAAATCCGATTTTTTTGGGAAAGGTTAGTTGGATCGACGGAGATATCGATATTTTTGGTTCGTTTTAAAGTTTTATTAAGCTTAGGGATTTTAAGAAAAACGTTTTCCGTAAAGCTTTTATAGTTACGGAGTACCGGTATTTTATAGTAGGAATTGCCCGGTATATTTTAATTATTTTGATTAATAAGGATTCGAGAAGGTATTATAAGATTAATCGAGGTTAAAGTTATGGGACTAATAAAGGGTTGTAAAGTAGTTATCTTATACGGATTTAAGGTTTATTGCGAAAAGCTTAATATTTTCTAAGTTATTGCATTCTAGGAGATTTCCCTTACCGAATTGTAAAGTTAGAGGGTATAAGGTTTATTAAGGTCAAAACTTGTTGGTATTGCGTAATAGTTGGTTTCGGGATAAAGCTTTTATAACCGAGGTATATAATTTATTATTACCGTAAAAATTATTAATAGTTATTATGTTCGAAAATATTAGGTAAAGTATTTATCGTGTTAATTATTGGTGTAATTATTTCGTATCTTTAGCTTAGCCTGGATAATACGGCTTAAACTTAATAATTTTGCATAAAAATTTAATTATTTTTATATAATTATAATATTTAAATGATTTCCGCCCTTTTAATTATTATTATTATAAACGTTTACTTTAATAATTATTATAATTATTACGCCGATAAAAGGAATAAAAATAATATTAAGTGTTTTTTATATTATTTAATTTAAAGTACTAGTAAAAAAACGAAAGTATTTTAGAAAAAATAAATATAGGTCTTTCGAATATTATATATTAAAAAATAATATTCGAATTAAATATAAAATATAAGAAGTTATATTTAATATAAAACGTTTAGTTTTTTTATAAATGCGTATAATAACCGGCCAGTATAGTACGAAAATTTAAGGTAATTAATTACCGGAAATACGTATTATTCTAATAGGAAAGATAATAATATTTTAATATATAAAGGAATATTCAAGTTATAAAAGCGGATATGTAAACGTAATTTACCGTTATTACTGTAAAGTTATAAAAAGTTAAATATATACCTATTAAAAAAGATATTAAATAAAGTCGAAAAAGTTTATTTATAAAGTTATAAAGAAATATCATTATAATTAATAATTAATTAGTTATTTATTAAAAAGAAATAAATATTAAAGTATATATAAGTTTACGTTTATAAGTCTAATAAATAAAATTAGTTTTAAAAATATAAAACTTATTTTAATATATAAAACGATTATTACGGTGAAAACCATTAATAGTTGCCGTATTCGAAAATACTAAGTAAAGTATCTATCGTATTAATTATTAATGTAATTACTTCGTATCTTTGGCTCAGCCTGGATAATACGGCTTGAACCTAACGACCTTGCATATAAAACGATTAATAACTTAAAAACGTATATAATTATATATATATATTAATTAAAAAATCATTTAAAGCATTAATTATTACGGTAATTTAATTTAATTTAAAGCTTAAATAATATAACGTTATAAACGTTTTCGTTAACGTTAATTTACTTTACGAAATATATATAAAAACGTTTTTAAAGTATTTTTAATGAAAAACGATTTAATTAAAAAGTTTTATATGGTTTAAAAAGTTCGTTATTATTATAATAGAAAGTTTTATCGGGACGCTTATAAAATAAGGATTTAATCCCGTTCTTTACAAACCTTTTTATATTAATTATTACAAAATCTTTTTTTTCGTAAACGATATTATTATAATATACAGCGAAAAAAATTAAGATTTCGTAGATTAATTAATTTAAAACATACGGGACCGGTATACCTTTATAAATAGTAAAAATATATATTAATATTTCGGTATCGAAATGATTAAAAATAAATTTAATAGGGTAATTTAATTGTTAAAAAACAGTGTAAATAATTTTTTAAACACGTTTATAACTAACTTTAAGTTATTATCGAATTTTAATTTAACTTATTTAAGTTTTATTAAAAAAATTGAAAATAATCGCCGTCATTTTCTACGTAATAATTAATATACAACCCGATATATTTGTTATTATATCCCGATTTACCCGTTTTAAATTAGATTTTAACGACGTATATTCTACAACTATTAATTAAGTTATAATATATTGAATTGGAATTAAAACGTTATGGTTATAATTTGGAAACGAAAATTCGGTAAATATTTAAAATAACGTTATTCTTTACAGATAATATAATTAATCGAAAAAACTTTTAAATTTACGTTATAAAATTATTTAAAAATATAATAATTATTTTTATAATTAATACGCTATTATTATTTTATATATATAGTATAAAAAAGATTTATATAATTTTAATTAATTTAAAAAGTAAAAGTTATTTTTAATATTAAACTGTTAAATATATAATTGTCGGCAGATGTGGTAATTTATTATTAGAACGTTAAATGGATTAAAAGGGCTTTGATTTGTAGCCTTAGGATTACAAGGACAAAAAAGCTAAAAGCTATATTTAGCTGCTTTCCCTTTCCAGTTAGAAATGAGGAACTTAGAACTAGAGGACAGGAACTACAATCTTAAAAATGCAACATAATTTGCTTACATAATAACATCTTTTAGTTTTATTTATTAACATTTTGATTTATTTATTTTGTGTTATATTCGAGGTACCGTTTCGTTTCGGTATAAAAGGTTAAAAACGGCAGGTTCTGTTTAAGGGCGTTTTAAAGTAAGAAATTTATAAAGGCTCGATTTTGGAAAAGGTTTTAAAATCCTTTTAATCGTTAAAAAACGCTTATGTACGTAATAGCCGTTATCGATTAAAAACAAAAAGCTCGTCGACGCGGTAACATTCGAAAAGATTCGAAAAAAAGGACTCGAAAAAACCCCAAAAAATTAAAATAGCAACTAAAAAAGTAATAACGTTTTAAGAAGACGTGGGTTAACCGGAAAACTTCGATATAGAACAATTAATAAAAGTATTTACTAAGCTATTAAGCGAAAATAAAAAAAGGATACGTACCTGGATTAAAAAGATTTTAAATTTAAGCTTAACGAAAAAAATCGGCTGCAAAGTAATAACAACTGGAAAATATTAAAAATAGCTGTTTAAGTAGTTTTAATAACGATTAAGTACTATAATAGTATTTTAGCGAAATTTACTTATATTAATAAAGCTAAATTAGCCGTTACGGTTATTGTTAACGTTAAGAAAGCCTTTATAGTAATCGTTATTAAATTTACAAAAAAAAAAACGGAAATAATTAAAATATTAAAACGTTTATATAGAACCAAAAAAATCGATTAAAAATAGATTTTTAGACCTAACTTTAATTCGTTAAATAGGATTTTAAGAAGTAATTAACGTTAAATTATATAGTTAATTTTAAGAACTTAGTACGGCGGTGTAATAAAATCGATATGCCTGTTAACGTTAGATAATAAGTTATTATATTTATTAGTTCGATTCGGGATTATAACAGCGATTAAAAGGGCCGAATAAAAGGAATGCTTCGTTAGTATTTAATTATAACGGTAAACTAGGTATACGACGATTTTATTGTCGAATTTCGAGGGAAGGATTCGAAAAAAAAAGTGGTAATAGTTATACTGCGAACCGATAAAATAAGCCCCTATGAAACAAAAAAGACTAACCATTTTGCTTTAAGTATGGTAAATACGGATATATGGCAAAAAATTGCCTGAAGAAAAAAGGAAAGCGTGGTGCAAAATGCGAAGTTAATTTTATCCCGGAGGGGCTGTAGGATTTGTATACGACGGATGGAAAGACTTTTTGATAGTTTTTAAGGCGACGGCGAGGTTTGAGTGACTTTATGGCAATCTTAGGGCTATAAGGGCGTGTCGGTAGATGTAGTGATTTATTGTTAAAGCGTTAAAAGTATTAAAAGGGCTTTGATTTGTGGCCTTAGGATTGTAAGGATAAAAGAGTTAAAGGTTATATTTAGTTGTTTTCCCCCCCTAGTTGAAAATGAGGAACCTAGAACTAGAGGACAGGAACTATAGTCTTAAGAATGTAACATAATTTGCCTATAATAATATAATATTTAATAAATTATACGGCTTATTAACGCTAACGTTACTTTATTATAAACGAAATTTCGATACGTAAATATAAATAATATTAATAACGTAAAACCTAAAAAAAAATTAATTAAATTATATTATATACTTGTAAATAATATATTAATTTATAAATTAATTAAAACCTTATTACGTAAAGGATTTAAGTATTTTAAAAAATAATTAAAATTAATAAATATTATAAAAACTTTTAAACGATAAAAAATATCTTACGAATAATTTTTAAAAATAATAATAATTAATTAAAAGTATTTAATTACCGGAAAAAGGTTAAATAAAAAGATATAATTTTAAAATATAATAATACGTAATAATTAACGTTATAAATATTTTAAGGCGTTAAGGGGGTATATTAATTAATAAGGGGTATTAAACGTACCTTATATACGGAAAGGCTTTTTTTAATCGGAAAATATATGTTCCGTTATTAGGCGATATAAAAGCTATACGCGTGCGAGAAATATACGCAAATTAACCTAATACAAGAACATAACTGATGTCCCCTATATCTGACAAAATGAGCGCACGAGAGTAGCCGGCAATTCCGGTAGCAATCGCGAAGCACTTCTCATTTCTGGAGTTACCCCCTCCAACCTCTCTCCGTACTCGGGCTGCACGTTTTAATACACGTCCGGCCTTTACAACAGACCCAATATTCAAGACAACATCCGCCATCGGTAGCTGAATACGAAAAGACGAGATGAGTGGGCTTCTATAAATGCTCCTCGAAGAAACGTGCGACTAGTAATAGCCGTCGTGAGCTCCGTGAGTCTGACATAACTGTCCTACCTTCGCCATTCGGCATCACTACACGGTCAGATTGATCCTTCTATGGGCCCAGTCGGCCCTGTAACTCGGTCGTAGTGAGATGTAGGAAAGCTAAAGGTGCCGTGGGTCCGCCGGTGGGTGCTGCATCCGCAGAGCAAGGCGTTTCGCGGTGCACGCGACTGTTTGGAGATTGGGAAACAGGCGGGAATCGAGCATCGTCGATTCCCCATTACGCTGACCAGATGGGGGACTATATGTTCTGAGTGGGTTACGTGCGTGGATTGACCATGCGCTGAAACCTGCCGCTGGGATGAGGTGATGAAAGCAGAGACACAGTGTACGATCCTGCGAAGGCGAACATCAACCAAAGAGTCGACTTCAGATGCATAAGAGAGGCAGCAGTTGCTGAATACCGAGAGTCTTTGTCCATTGTTTACCTCATGCGTGCCCTCTTCCTGGATTATGACTCCTCGCTGTTTCCCAATCGGCAATGCGGGTCGTATTTATGCCCAACAGCGGCTTGTAGACCAGCTTATCACACATTTATAAGGAGATTTGCTATTTGCGCAGTGAACATTTTGCTATTTACGCAGTGACGTACAATTTATACCTGTCAGCCACCTGCCATAACGTTGCCACCTGTTATATCAACTGTATGTAATTACGGCCCTTAATCCTTGATTTTTTCAAATTACTTTGTATAATAATACCAATAATAGTACCTAAGGTATCGATAACCTTAACCGCCACGGCTGCCCTAGATTTTAAACGCCGTTAGCAAAAATTCGTTACTGCTACGTTATTACGACCCAACGGAGGGGAGGTCTCGGAAACGATCCTAACGGACCGAAACAGGACCCAAGTGGGTTAAGTTACGTAATTTAGATCTTTTTTATTTGCAAAATCCAAACAGATCCAATCCCTTTAGATTTATAAAGAAAATAAGATTTATAAAAAATCCAGGTTTTTACAAAGGATATATACGTTCGTTATTCCATAATTTAAATAGGACCAGCTTATAATATAACTTAATTACTTAAAATACCCTTAATATTACCAAACGTAACTAAGTTATCTTCATTACTTAAATCCCGTAATACGATTATTAACATAAACCGTACGACTTGGTTTAATAATTAATTAATTAACCTAGCCGTTATACGTTATAAACTCTTGTTTAATAATATTATTAAACTTTAAGTAATACTTTAATTATTAAAATAACACCTAATACTAAAGAGACCATTATTCCCCAACAGCTTCCGGACAAGCTAAAAAAATTAAAGGCCAAAATTTTACAACTTAAAAAACAAACTAAAAAAAACCTTAACACCGAGAAAATCAAAGTTAAAAAACCCCAACCCTATAATGAAAAAAGCAATATCCAAAGTTTCCTCACTTAAATACGGATATACCTTTAATTTTTAACCCTTAACAACCTAAAGAACCGGATCCTTACCGCCTTAACGTTCCTTACAAAGGACGTATTCGACTAATTCGAACTAATCTTAAGGGATTACCTAAAAAACGCAGAAAACGATATAAAAAAGTCTACCAAGGAGCTTTTCGCCAACTATATCAATTTCGAAAAAAAACTAAAGGCCAATTTCAACAACCCAAATAAAAAACGTACCGTTACGTAAAAAATCCTACAGTTACGACAAAAAAAACCAACATCTAAATACGCAATAAAATTCCGGAACTTAATAACTAAAGCCAGATAAATAAACGACAAAAATAACGCCTTAATTAACATATTTTATAAAAGCTTAAAGGACGATATTAAAAATAAAATTATCAAACTAAAACGACCGATTCCCCTAAACAAGTACATTACCGAAACAGTAAAAATCGACAACCGATAATTTAAAAAACAACAAAAGAAAAAAAGCCAATACGCCCTACAACCTAAATCCAACAAACCAAATATAAAAAACGAGCAGGCCATATCTTCTACCTTTTATAAAACGCAACCAGGCCCCATAAAAATTAAAACGGTCCAATAACGAAACCAATCACAGATCAAATACTACAACTATAACAAAATAAAATACAAAGCTTTTAAATACAAAGCCCCTAAAAAACCTCAACAAAACAATTAAACTCCGGTACCTCAAAAATAACAACTAAATAAAGAAAATAACAAAAAATCAATTAACATAATCCGACCACGGTATACGGTAACATAATAACATAAAAACCACTCTCGTTAAAAAGATCTCATTAAAAAAAAACTATTTATTTAATTACAACAAAAAAACTTACGGCAAAAACAAATTTAACGAGCCTTATAAGAGTAACTACAAAAACATTACGGGTAAACCGAGAATATCTACCCAAAAAAAGCAAAAAAGCACACGAAAATTTATGCTATTTATTATAACAAACCCAGATACCAATTTTATTATAAATAAAAAAAGGCAATTTATTAATATATAACTCGAATATATTAAAAAAAGTTTAATTTTAAAAGGCAAAAAAAAATTAATAAAAATAATTAATAATAATACCAATATTTACGATTATTCGTAAATCAAAATAAGATTAACCAGAAAGTAACGTAATAAAACTGGCCACCTAGGGAATTATACCTACAAAAAAATCTTTTCTGTTATTTCGGATAATATAATTACCAGACAAAAAAAAAGTTAATCCAAAGAACAATAAAAAAGCATTGCCAAAAGGCTATTACCGATTTAGGTATTTAATTAGCCTTTATTACAGACCCCGAAAATCGATAAGTAATCAAAGAAAAAATTAAAAGTTTTACAAAAAAAAACTAATAGGATTCGAAAGATAAGGCCCAATAAAAAAAACGACAGTTTATAATCAACCTTACTAGATAAAAAAACCATTGAGATTCTTACTAACCACGCAAAAAAACTTATAAAGCAAACTTATAAACGACAGAAAATATAACGACAAATCGAATAACTTCAAAAACAAATAACTCGTTTAAAATAACAAATCGAAAAATTCCAGCAGCAAAACGCGGAACGTACAGTAAAAATTAAGAACCTGCTATAAATCCCAAAATCGGGACGCCTTTTAAAATAAAACCGCAAAAAAATATAAAAAAAATATGAAATTACAACACCTTAAAAAAACTTTAAACGTAATAATCGGAACCACGGGCGATAACGTTATTATAATATAAGTACGGATTAAAAAAAACTGGTATACCGCAATAGTAAACTACGAAGCGACAACTGTGAACTATATTAATCCGAAGGTAATAAATTAGTTAAAGTTACCATAAAAAAAGAAAAGTCACCCCTATAAAACCGTAAATGCCGAAGGTTAAAGTTTTACCTATAACGACGGATAGGTTAAACGCGAAATTAATCACCTTAAAACCTTTATTAAAAAAAAACAAATTATTAATTTCGACATTGTTTTATTAACAAAATACGACATAATCTTTAAATTACCATAATTACGCCAATATAACCCCTTAAATAATTAAGAAACTAATTAAATAAACTTTCGCTCGCTTTTTAATACAGAAAAAAATAAGAAAAATACAAGATCTCAACATTCGATCGACGAGGACGACAAATACAGGCATAAGAACATAACAAAAACCTTACTACCTGAAAAAATAAAATATATTCAAAACAAAAGGCATAACAGAAAAATACAGCGCATTATTACAAACCTTAAAATACGATTTCGATAAATAAACGATAACCTATAAGTACAACCCGAAAAACTACTAAAATAAATAACGAAAATACCGTTACAATATTACAAATATAAAAAGCTCTTTTAAAAAAAACTTAATATAAAATTACTATAATATAACGAATAAAATTATAAAATAATCCTTAAAAATAACAAAACAACCGCCTTTTATCTTATTTACAATTTAAACGAAACAAAATTACACGCTCTCCGTAACTATTTAAAAAATAAATTACGGAAAGAATATATATAACGTTCCAAATCATCAATAAAATACCTAATATTTTTCGTTCTACAAAAAAACGGAAAACTACAACTTATTATTAACTACCGATAACTTAACAATATTATTATTAAAAACAAAACACCGTTACCCCTAATCACCGAAATTAAAAACCGATTATAAGACGTTAAATAGTTTACAGCTTTAAACCTACGAAAAAATATAACTAAATCAAAATTAAATTAAAAAACGAATAGAAAATAACCTTTAGAACGAAATATAAATTATTTAAATACCTCGTTATACCCTTCGGACTTACAAACGTACCGGTAATTTTTTAACGGATAATTAACTATATATTCCAAAAATATCTTAATATTTTTATTATATATTACTTCGACAACATTCTCATTTATTCGAAAATAAAAAAGAAGTATGTAAAATACGTTTATAAGGTTTTATAAACCTTACAAAACGTTAACCTTTTAATAAACGCAGAAAAAAGTACCTTTTATATTCAAAAAGTCGAATATTTAGGATATATTATTACTTCAGGATATATCAGAATAGACTTTAAAAAAATTTCCGTAATCAAAAATTAAAAAATATCTACTAACGTTATAAAAATATAAATATTCCTTAGATTCGCCAACTATTACCGATAATTCATACGACATTTTAATAAAATCGCGATACTATTAACGGAATTTATTAAGAAAAATCGATAATTTATATAAACCCTAGCTGTAAAAAAAGCCTTTTAACAACTTAAAAATGTTCTCACCAGCGAACTAATCTTAATAATATACAACCTAAACAAACTAATAGAACTCGAAACCGATATTTTAAACTTTACTTTAAAAACGGTAATTTACTAACGAAATAATAAAAAGAAATTATATCCTATTACTTTTTACTCCTACAAATTATACGGTACTAAATTTAATTACCTTATTTACAACAAGGAATTTTTAACCATTATCAAGGTTTTTAAGGAATTTAAGCATTACCTTAAAAGAAACCAGTACCAGGTAAAAGTATATACGGATTACAAAAATATCTTTTACTTTGCAACTATAAGAAAATTAATTAAACGATAACTACATTACGTAAAATACCTTTTAAAGTTTAATTACGTTATTATTTATCGCAAAAAATCGGAAAATAATAAAGTAAATACTTTTAACAAACAGTTAAATTTAAAAAACCTTAAGGTAAAAATATAACAAACTGTGTTTAATTAAACGTTAAAAGGACATCTATAATAACGACACATTAATACTATCAGAATACCTACGTTAAATATATATAAGAAAATATAATAATATCATGACAACCTACCCGAAAACCAAAAAACAGACAAAATCTATGTATTAAAGAAATACCAAAAAAACCTAATACGAGAAATATATAAATATTAATTATATAAATATCCAGGAATTTATAAAACCCTAAAACGTTTACGACGAACATATTATTTTCTTAAAATAAAATCAACCGTATAAAAAATTATATAACAATATAACATCTATATTAAAATAAAGGCCAGACGATATAAACTATACGGAGAATTATAACCATTACTAATCGCTAAACGACTATAAAATTCAGTTATATTTAACTTTATTACGAAATTTCCTTTATTAAAAAACCCAGCTACGAACATATACTACGATAACATCTTTATAATTATTAACCAATTTATAAAATCTTTTTATTTTTTACCTTATAATAAAAATACGGATACCGAATAAATGATATATATTTTCTTTCGACATATATACAGCGTATATAAATTACCAGCAGAAATTATTTTAAACAAAAGTACAACCTTTATTTTAAAATTCTAACAAAGCCTAATAACATAATTTAACTTAAATCATAAATTATCAAACGTTTTTAAATTATAAACAAATAAATAAACGGAAAAAACTAATTAAATATTAGAAATATATTTACGATACTACATTAATTATAAACAGAACAACTAGGTTAAAAAACTGCCTATTGTATAATTAGCTTATAATACCAATTATTATAACAGTATTAAAATAACTTTAGTAACTGCTAACTTTAATTTCACCCCGGAAGTCTATAAAGAAATACGAAAAGGAAAATTAATTAATGTTAAAGTAATCTTTACCTTAAAACAACTTAAGTAATTATATTAAAAAATAAAAAGAAAATTCGAATTTATACGTAATTAAATAAATAAATATTATAACTAAAAAAAATTAAAAATATTAACCTTTTCGGAAAGGAAAATGGTTTTTTTAATTATCAAAAATATTAAAACAAAACAACTTAACCAAAAACTCGATTTTAAATATATCGGCCTGTATAAGGTCGTTAAGAAAATCTCAGAAAATAATTACTAATTAAAACTCTTACTTAAGGTTAAATTCTATTCAATTTTTTATATTTCCTTACTTAAATCAGTAACAAATACCATTATAGTACATACGGTATAAGATAATATAAAGGTAAAAAAAAAAAGAAAAACATATAAAGTTAAAAAGATATTCGATATAAGAAAAAAAAAAGGATTTACCCAATATTTAATTAAATAAAAAAATTATCTAAACTTCGAAAATATTTGAGAACCCGCTAAAAACCTCATTAACATTCAACGCCTGTTAAAAAACTTTCACCAATAACGTCGGAACTACCAAAATTAAAAATATTCCAATCTACGTTATTTAAGAACGGCCAGTTAATTATCTCAAAAATAAATTAATAATCTAAAACAAAAACGTAAACGGGGGATAATACGTTTACCTCCAAACGTTCCTGCTCCTCTAATTCATCTATAAACTAAAGGTTGCAATTAATAATTTTCACCCCTTAAACGTAAAAAATTTTTTTTTAATAGCGGAAACGAAAAAAATAATTAATGGTCTCGTTAATATTACGTTATTTACGTACAAAATCCTCCTTTAACTTTTATTAAAAGCATAATAAAATCTTTTCCGTTACAGCTTCCTTACGGTCCAGGCAGTTTTTCTTTTTTTTAATACGACGTAAAAAGTTAATAAAAACGCCGGACCCGTTATAATAACGACGATATTTAACATATTTGTTATAACGACAAATCTCTTCTATTATCTAACATTTTATCCCTTTTTTAAAACATAGCGTATACGGTATTATTTTAAAACCAAATTTAATAATATAAACAACCAAAAATTCGAAGCTTTTCTTTTAATTAAAACGACTACGGGATTTACGATTAATAATACAATTACCTATAATAAAAAATTAATTTACCGGGAAAAGAAAAATTTTTAAAAGCAAAGATTTTAAAAAAAAAAAAATCGTATTACAACCTAACGGAAAGGAGGTCTCGGAAACGATCCTAACGGACCGAAACAGGACCTAAATAGGTTAAATTACGTAATTTGGATCTCTTCTATTTGCAAGATCCAAACAAATCCAGTCCTTTTAAATCTATAAAGGAAATAAAATTTATAAAAAATCCAGGTTTTTACAAAAAATATATACATTCGTTATTTTATAATCTAAATAAAACCAATTTATAATATAACTTAATTACCTAAAGCACCCTTAGTATTACTAAACGTAACTAAGTTATCTTTATTACTTAAATCCCGTAATATAATTGCTAATATAAACCGTACAACTTAGTTTAATAGTTAGTTAACTAGCCTAGCCGTTACATGCGTACCGTCCTTAATACGTAACAAGTTATTTCGAACTAAAACTAGGCGTATATATGCCTAACTCGGCTATAGCTAATACGATTAATTTAATTAACGATATAACCGTTATATAAAATTATAAAGGTATTAAAAGTTTTAAAAATGTATTAATTTAGGAAATATTATTATAATATAATTAAAGTTTATTACAAGTTTTATTAATAAAAAATATATCGTTATAAATTAATTAAAAATAAATATATTTTTCTATTATTTTATATAAAAGGGGTTTCTAAGGGAAAATTAAATGCAAATTAGTAGGTATGTTAGGTATATGCCAGCTGGAAAGTAGGTCATTACGCAAATAGCAAAAGGTTCACTACGAAAATATCAAATCTCTTTATAATAT
>QJNZ01000689.1:0-51769 GCA_004155055.1 Monosporascus sp. CRB-8-3
AAACCGCCAAAACCGAAAAAAAAAAAAAAAACCGGACCGAACCTTATAACGTTTATAAAAAAAAAAACGGTACGTTATCAGTAACCTTTCGGTATCCCTTATATATTACGGCCAACAAAATTAACTAGAACCGTATTACCGTTATTAAATACCTATTAAATCATTTTTACATACTTTCGGAACTCCGGGATAAACCGGTTATAGCAGAACAAAACAGCCTAATTTTTTTTATACCGATACCGAACAATCGGTAATAAGTATTCCTTTTTAAAACCTAAAAAACAATACTAAAAGTAATATAAATAATACCATCCCGTTCGTACGGCAGCAAAACGGCAACTATTCGGCAATAAACGTACTTTTCGTCCTTTTTTTAAAAAAAAATATATATTAACAATAAAAAAAAATTAACAAATAATTAAAAAAAAAATTAATAACAAAAAAACAATTTATTAATTCGTACTTTCTCCTTAAAAGAGACGTGACCGTAAAACTAAATTGAATAAATAAATAGATTATGTTATCGGTTACTAAGCTTTACCAAACTCCAACTTTACAGACTGCCCAATTATACAAGCCCCTATCGACGACCATTCTTAACGGAATTCTGGACGGTTTTCGCAATCCGGAACAGCCGGACAAACTATCGTTCGTAATTTTCCTTATATCGATCTAAAAGTTAAACTTCGACGTTCTTAAGCCCGTTATTATTATCCTCCAGTTTTGCCAGTAATTTTTTTATAAGGCAGATATTTCTTAACATAAGTTTACGTAAAAACCGATTATTTCCGCCGTTTTAAATTAAATCGTATCCGAAAATTAAAAATAAAACCCGATTTTTTTCGGATAAGTTATTAATATCGACGGAAATATCGATATATTTTGTTCGGCCGATTATTTTATTTAAATCGGATAACTTAATTAAAACCGTTTCCGTTAAGATTCCGGAAATACAAAGTACTAGGACTTTATATTCGGACTTAGCCGGTATATTTTAGTTATCTTAATTAATAAAGGTTTAAAAAATCCTGAAATTAATCGAAATTAAAGAAAATAATTAATTTAAAGTTCTTAGCCCTTTTTCCTGGCTGATATTTAACACTTTTAATCATAAGATTAACGAAAGGTTACAAAGCCATCTTATACGGACTTAAGGTTACCGCGAAAACCTTAATATCTCCTAAATCATTATCTAAGATTCCCCTTACCAAACCAGCCAGAGGGCATAAGGTTTATCAGGGTCGAAACTTATCGGCATTACGCAATAATCGGCTTTAGGATAAGGTTTTTCGCGATCGAAATATAATTTATCGTTACCGTAAAAACCATTAATAATTACCGTGTTCGAAAATACTGGGTAAAGTATTTATCATGTTAATTATTAGTGTAATTACTTTATGTCTTTAGCTCAGCCTGGATAATACGGCTTAAACCTAACGACCTTGCATTAATTCGTACTTAAAACGGAAAAACGCAAAACGGTATATAAACTACACTTCCGTAACCGTAATCGCCGTACGTTCGGTATTTTTAACCCCAAAAATTACAAAAATTTTTTTAATATAAACCTTGCAAAAAATAAAATAAACGTTTGTAAAAAGCATAATACGGCAATTAAATTCCGACAGGTCGTCGATATCCGGCTCGGGTATATCTATAAGCTTTTACTTTAACTATACGGTCTTACGGTAATAAAAAAAAATCATTTAAACGATATTACGGAAACCGGTTAAAATCTATTCGACGGTTAATAAACGGTTACCGGGAAATTAAGATAATATACGCAGAAATATTTTTTTTATCTTAAATATAATATACTTAATTTTCGGTACCCGTTTTTAAAAAATCGGTAATATAAACAATATTAAAATTAAAATAAAAAAAGCCGATATAATACTAGTAAAACTTACCGAACGTTACCGAATTGTTATTAATATCGTGAATATAATTATTAAAATCTAAATCGGGCATAAATTTATACTTATTAAAAAAGTTATTATAAGAAAACATAATTGTAACAAATAATCGGAAAAAAATAAAAAACCATTCGGAAAATAAAAACTGGAAATAAAAGCAAAAAAATTAACAGTTCGGAAAAAAAACGGCGAACGGAAACAGAAATTACAGAAAAAATATATATAAGAAAAAAAAAGAATTAACAATATAAAAATTATATAATAACTTAATCGGAAAATACTTAATAACCGGCCCCATTTATATAACGCTGGAATAACAAAACGTACAGGCTAATTAACCGCGTTAAAATATATATATCCCTATAACCGGAACCGCGTTAATTTAAAACATTAAATATATAACTATTAATAGTTATTAGGAACCAGCAGCTAAAAAAGGGGGAAATAATATAAAAAAACAAAGAAATACGGTGGAACCTCGGCGACTAATCGCCAACCCACATACATACTTATAAAAAACCGTACTTAGATAACATATATAACTTAGATAGAAATCTGCTAATACACCTACTTGTTAAAATAGTTTACTACTGTTCGGCTACCACTTTACTCTTATAACCATACCCCTTATAGTAATATTTTTCGAATTTTATTAAATAATGGTTTTTATAACCGTTAAAAATAAAAAAAACGTTTTAATTTTTTCGTACGTATTCGAATATATTTATTAAGATATTAAATCCATTTTAAACCTAATTTATTTATTATTTAACTATTATTACTTAATACAATTTTTAATCGGTTATTAATAATAAGTTGTTACGGTATTAAAATTTAAAATAATTTTTCCTTATTATAATAATAAATAATAATATAACCCAACCTTAAGAATTAATAATTTAAATAATTATAACCTATTTTTTATTCTTTTATTAAATTTTTTTTAAATTTTCCATGTTTTTCGGCACTGGTAATTACTATACTTATTATTATAAAAAACCTTATCAAAAATCCAGTATTGTCGAAGTTATAAATATCCTTTTTTATAATACCGTATTTTACGATAATAACTTAAATAAGTTCGAATTATTTACGAAATATCTCTGGATTTTCGTATAATACCCGTTAATAATTAATTTTCCGATTTAAACGCGTTTAAAGTTTTTTTTGCCGTTTAACAAAATTCGACGCCCAGTTAATTTCGATACGTACTGGAACGTATTAAGCAAATAGTATATTGGCTATATCTTTAACATATTGGAACCGGATAGAAAACGCTTGTAAATTTAAATTAAAAATTCGGTTAATAATTAATTTTTTTTCGGTCGACGTTAATTTTCGCGATTTAAGTATATAGTTACTATAAAAAAATATACCGGTATATCGTTTTTATAAAGTAAATTTTGCAACTTTATATATAAAACTAAATATTACATAATTAAGTTTCGGGTTTCGTTTCTTAACTTAAACGGCTAAATTTATTTTCGTTCTTTTATAAGCCGTTTTATATTATTAATATTAAAAAATAATTAATTAAAGTTCGGTAATTAAAATATACTAAAAACCGTCCGGAGTACTTATGCTTTCGAAGTACTTATATAAGACGTTAAGGTTTATTAAGGTCGAAGTTTATTAATATTACGTAAGTTTCCTAGTTAATATTAATCGAGAAATTACGTATTTACGGGGAACTAATAATTAATTTCGAGATATGTTGTCGGTAATTGGTGCTTTTAGGTACCCGCGGCTGGTGCGTCTAGGCTACAGATGCTACCTAGGATAGCCTTTATCTAAGAACTATCTTTTATATAGCTAAACGTATATGTAAGGGCGATCGCCCTTAAACTTTTTTAATCTTTCCTAAAATAATTATACGCATTTTGCTAAATTCCTATATTTAATTACTATGATTACTAATATAATAACATTTTCTAGTTAATTAATAACCGTAATACGTTAAACGAAATAGTTATTTGCAGGTTAAGTTAATAAAGAGAATACGAGATTTAAAAGGGAGTTATTTAGTTAATTTAAAAGAAAGTAGGCGGTTAACGATAGTAAGCGAGTAATAAGAACGTATCCTAGGGTAACTCCTTATAGTTAAGCAAAGTAGTTTATTTAATAAAGGCTTCGTTCTTATATAAAATAAAAAATATACAAATAATAACTTATTTCCTTCTTTTTTCGATTAGGAGAACTTTTAAAACAAAGAATTTTACAGTAAGGGGGAAGAATAAAAATTTACCTTCGAGATTTTTACGGAAGAAGCTATATTACCTTAATAATAACAATTAAAAAACCGATATAAGACTTTTATATAAAATAATAGCCTTAATTAAAATTGAATAAGTTTTATACGTTTTTAGATATTAACTTAAATGGGACTAAAGAAAACGTTAAAATACGAAAATATAAATATAAATTAATTAAAAATAAAATTTAAAATTTAAAACTTTAATAAAAAAACGATATAATAAAGCGAATAAATAGTATTATAAAACGATTATTAAATATACTTTAATTCGGAAGCGTACCTTAACAAAAACTGCCTTAATCAAAAGTGATGCGGAATTTACAAAATACAAATACTTACAGAAGCGCCTTACAAAACGTTTAAAGGATGGGAGGCTTACAAAAAGCCCCTATTGCCGTCGAAAGCAATATAAAAAAAATTAACCCCTTGAAAAAAGGCGAAACGCAACCAAAAAAATAATTTATTAAAAAGTTTAATCCCTCGAAAAAAAAAACGAAAAAAAGAAATTATATAAAGAAAAAAATATAATACGTAAAGACCTTAACGATTCGGATAAATTACCTTTAAACTTATCTAAAAGTTCCCAAAAACGAAAAAACCGTCGTAACAATTCCCCCAGTATTTTTAGCAACTTTTTAAGCTTTAATAACTTAAATAGCTTTAACGAATTAAGCGTTTATTTAAAGGAAAAAAAAAATCCAAAAAGTTTAATAATAATATAAAACTACGTTAAAAACGTTTTGATTTTTTACTGGATAAAAAAAATCATTTAATAAATTAAGTTAATTAAGAACTTTAAAATAACGTTTTAATATTTACCTTTAAAAAGATTAACTATAAAAACGGAATAAAATTGAAATAGCTTAATTAATTACGCCTTATAAAGGCCATTACTAAGACGTATAAAAAGGTGCCGTTAAAGTTAATTACAGGTATTAAAAAAGGAACAAAAATATTAAGAACCTTTAAGAAAATTTACGTAGCTATAAGTAAAGCTAAGTAAAGGTTTTTTTAGAAAAGATTTAATAAAATTATATATAATAAAAAAACCCCCGTACAGTTTATTATAAAGTTTTAAAAGCTATTACGAAAAATTAAAGGTTATAGTATAAAGTTCGGATTAAAAAAATAAATTATTATATTCCTTATTGCTATAAAATATCGCATTAATCATTGGTATAAAACAATTTAATTAGTGCTTAAATAAATTAGTTATTTTTTTCAGTGGTTAATTAATAACTTTAATAGTGAATTTTATGACTGTATTAATAAAAAAACACAAAATCTTATAACGTTTAAAGAAATAAGGGAAAAGGTAATAACAATAATAATAATTCCCGAGATAACAGACCTGCATGGAATAAGAACGGAAAGTTACTTTGTTTTAACTATAGTAAATACGGATACTTAATGAAGAATTGCCCTAAGCCGCAGAAAAAGAAAAACGGTAAAAAGAAAAAAGAAAAACGTAGCTAACGTTAAAGTAATAATAAATAAAATAATTAAAACAATAACTTTTATAATGCTTATAATAACAATAAGAACGAAAAGTAATTTATTTTTAACGGCTTAAAAAATCTATACCGATCAGACGGAAAAATTTTTAATGTTTGCGTTAAAAAATAATAGTTAAAGGACCTTATGTAATGGTACGATAAGATAATTTAAAAAACAACCTAAAGAACTTTAGTAACTGAACGCCTTAAAGCCCGGGGAGCTTTAATAGTGGAATGCCTTAAAGCCCGGAAAACTTTAATAAGTAAATATATTGAAATTTAAGTAATTAATTACTTAAAGCTATAGGAAGGTAAACGTTTTAAAAAAACTATTATAGGAAGCATTATATTCCTATATATTTACTCCTTTTACGGAAATAATTTAGATAAGCTGCTTTAGAACTTAGAAATAAACGTTAATATTATAAATAATATTAACGACTTTAAGAAGAACATTATAATAAATATTAAGTCCAGGAAAATTCAAATTATAACGGGTGGAAAACTTATAATTACCACTTTTATTAATATCGTTAAATAGCTTTTAAAAAAGTATAATAAAAAAAGAAACGAAATTACAATTAGATATACGTTATATATTAATAATTTCCTATTAAAAGTATTTTCCGGGAAGATATTTTATAAAAAAGGAGGTTATCTAAATCGTAACGCCTTAATAAGCCCTAATAGGATTTAATTATTAACAATTAACGTTTTTCGAAAAGGATTTTTTTTATAGTTTTACGGAAAACCGGAACCTATTATTAAGGCCCCGGATTTAATAAACGATAAAAATTATTAATAAGGATACGTATTAAAGAAGGTATCCGGTAAGGAAAACGGTAATAACTTAATAAATAACTTAAAATGCGTATTTTCGAACGTTTTTAAAAACGGAAAGGTCTTAATAACGGACGAAGTTATAAAAAAAATTATCCTTTAATACTGCCGCCTTTGTTATCTTAATACCGAATAATTAATATAAATTATTAAAAGTTTACGGGGATAAATTTAAATCTTAATGATATGAAAAATATCTTTTATATAGCGTACGATAAAAGGAAGATACGGAAGATACCGTTTACAAATTTTTAAAAACGAAAAAAGTATATAAAAAAGATTATTTAATACGATATAAAGTTAATTAAGTTTATTAATATTAAGAATAAAAGTTATTTTAGTTTTTTTATAAATAACTTATTACGTTATAAAGAGTATTATTTGTTTAAAAATAAAGACGAAATTTAATAAAGTTTATACGTATATATTACGTAAATTACAAAACGGTTAAAAACGCTGTTATTAGATAAAAAAAAGCAAACGTAAGAAAATGCAAATTTTGTATCTTAACAGCGGTAAGAAATTCGGTATAACGATAATTAAAAATTTTTACGTTATAGAAAATATCAAACTAGTAATTTCTAACGTATATAACCAGTATTAAAATGGAATTGCAAAACGAAAAATATAGTTTTTATAGGATAAAACGCGTATAATTTTCGTATAAATAAAAATCTTTATATATTTCTGGAATTTCGTAATAAAAGTAATAACGTACATTATTAACAAAATAAACTAGTTTACGATAAAAAACGTAATATTAATCGAATATTTTAAAAATATATTCGAACCGAATAAATTATATAAATTTAATAACGGTTATTTTTAAAATCTTAGCAGTAGGTATATAGTTTTAATTAATAAAAATTATCGGATTAAATTAGAAAAATTAACAGCCCGTAAAGTAAAAGAAATATTGCTAAGTTATTAAAAAATATATAATTATAAAGTATAGCTGTTAAAGGGCGGTAAGTTATTTATAATACCGTATATTATTATTTACGAATACCTGCAAAAACTAAGTAAATTTCCTAGTTTTAAGGATATTATCCGATTACTTTTACAGCCCGTATAGAAGCGTTTGAAATATTATTAGAAGCAGGGCGTAAGAGTAAAAAATAAGGACGATAATGTTATTTTAAAGGATAATACGGATTAAGAAACTAAGTAAGTTAAGCGTAAAAAAGAACATTTAAAAAAGATTGTCCTTAAGTTATATATATTAGAAGCCTTAGATAAAGCCCTAAAATTAATTTAAAAGCTAAAGTTAATTTTAACTTAAAAGGGCGAAAACGAAAGTAGTTTATACGCAAGGTAAAGTGCCATTAAGGTATCTAGCTATATATATATATGCAGGAAACTAATCCATTTACTAAGTACATACACAACTAGTTTTATAAACGCAACCGGGAAACACCCCTTAAAAACCGTCCCTTTTTAGCTAAAGGCCGGAAAAACGTAATGCGGGTTATGTAATATAGTAACTAACGATAAGATACACCCGATTAATTAATTAATTCCTAATGCCCCTAATCGTAACTGGTTCCCAGCCACCCCTTAATTGTCGCCGACACGGTGGCGGGGCCGAAGCCCCATGGTTTAGCTCCTTTAAACTGGCGTCACCTAAAAGAACGGCGGCCCAAGCTGGATTTAAACTAACTGGCTTTTGCGCCCAACCGCAACAGGGTACTTAAGCCTGTTGCAATTAAAAAAGATACCCAGGCTCGCAACTACTAAGCTATTAGGCCGAAAGTAGTTTATATACTTTTTATTTTAACTTATTAACGTCGAATAACGATAAAAACCGTTTTAATAACTTTAAAAACGTTAATTAAGTTATCCGGAACGTTTATAAATACGAACAGGTAATTAATATATTAAATATTAACATTTATAAGCTGTTTATTACTATAAATAACGGCACGACTTTAAAGAAAGTTATAAAAAGTTTAAAACGAAAAATATAACTTAATGTTATTTTTATAAAAATTAAAAAAAACCTTTTACGCGGAATCTTTAAGTTTACGCTTTTTAATAAAGTTACTTAAAAGTATTTTATTAATGCTAAATAAGTATTAAAAAAGAAATATACGTTTATAAGAAAGCTGGAAAAGTATAAGGTACGTATCTACGTAAAAGGATTTATATAATAAAAAAAATTAATTATAACGAAATAATAGCAAGCACCGTAAAAGCAGTGCACTAAAGGATTATAATAACGTTAACCGCTTTTCTAAGGTAATATATATTTTAAATAGATTTTATTATTACGTATTTAAACGGCAAATTAAAGGAAGATATTTATATAAACCAGTTTTCTATATTAAAGGAATTGTGGGCAAGTTGTATTACATTCTTCAGGCTGTGGTTCCTGGTATATCCTAGTTCTTTCCAACTAGGGGGGAAAGCAGCTAGATATAGCTTCTGCTCTTTTATCCTTGCAATCCTAGGGCCACAAATCAAAGCCCTTTCAATCCTTTTAACGTTTCAACAATAAATCATCACATTTGCCGACACGCCCTCATGGCCCTAGGGTTGCTATAAAACCATCCAAACCTCGCCATCGCCCTAAAAACCATCAAAAAATCTTTCAATCCGTCCTGTACAAGTCCTGCAGCCCTTCCGGAATAAAGCTAACCTCGCATTCTGCACTACGCTTCTGTTTCTTCGGGCAATCCTTCGCCATATATCCGTATTCACCATATTTGTAACAAAATGGCTGGCCATCCTTATTCCATAAGGGCTTGTTCTATCGGTTCGCGTTATAGCTGTTACCACTTCCTTTCTTCAAATCCTTTTCCTTCCCTCGAAATTCGGCAACAAAATCGTCATACACCTTGATGATCTCCGTTCCCTTATAAATCCAGTAACGACTGCCATAAGGGCTTCTTAACGTCAGCAACAACCGCAACGGCCAATTTGACTTCATCAATATAAGTAAGCTTCGCCGAATCACCGTCACGGTATCCAATCGCCATCAGGGCTACCCAGACAGCCGTCTTCCACATCTCCCAATTATCACTGCCTCGCAGCCGATTTTCCTCGCTAAGCTTGAAGTCGAAATCCTTCCAGTCCAGGTGCGTATCCTTCTTCTTCGTCTCGTTCGACAGCTTGGCGAACACCTTCATCAGTTGTTCCATGTCAAAGCCCTCCGGCTGACCGACGTCTTTTCCAGACGCTATTCCTTTTCCAGTTGCCATCTTAGTTCTTTCTAATCCTCTGGTTCTTTTTAAGGTTCTTTTTCGAGTTCTCTTTCGAATCCTCTCGGATATTACCGCGTCGACGAGCCTCTACTTTTAATCGATAACGGCCACTGCGTACGCAGGCGTTTCTCCAGCGATTAAGAGGACTTTAAAACCTTTTCCAAAATCGAGTTTTCGCAGATTTTTTGCTTCAAAGCGCCCTTACGCCGAACCTGCCGTTCCTAACCTTCTGTACCGGAACGAACGGTACCTCGAATGCAACATAAAATAGGTGGATCAGGATGTTAATTTTTCCAAAAGACGAAACCAAAAGATACTACCATATGGGCAAGTTGTATTACATTCTTCAGGCTGTGGTTCCTGGTATGTCCTAGTTCTTTCCAACTAAAGGGGAAAGCAGTTAAATATAGCTTTTGCTTTTTTGTCCTTGCAATCCTAGGGCCACAAATTAAAGCCCTTTTAATCCTTTTAACGCTTTAATAATAAATCATCACATCTGCCGACAGGAATATTTTAATACGTATTTAAAAAATAGGGAAATACATGGGTTTTCCTTAAAAAAGGTTATTAAGTTAATAAACCTATTATACGGTTTAAAGCAAGCCGGAGCTACTTAACAGGAAAAAATAAGAAAAATATTTACGAAATAAAGTTTCCGTCCGTTAATTTTAAATAACGCGATATATTATAATTTTAAAACAGAAAACGTTATCGCCTTATACGTAAATAACTTCCTGCTTTTCGGCTCTAACAGGTAATATTTTAAGAATATTACTAAAAGAATTATTAAAAACGTTCTAATTAAGGATTTAAATAACGCAAACTGGTACTTAGGCGTACGAATTATCCGTTTTTTACCGACGGGAAATATTAGGTTAAACTAATAATAATATATTAAAAAATTATTAAAATTAATTAACTTAAACAAAATAAGAAAAAGGCTTATACTATTTATTAAGAATTATTTAAGATACGCTATAAAATATAACGGCGTAACTAATAAAAAAACCGTTTAAATATATAAACGTAATAAAGAAATTTAACCTTTTAAATTATATTAATAAATTAAATATAACGTTTATAACGTTAACTTAAGCAAAGTTTATAAAAAACCCGTTACCTAAATATTAAAAATATATTAAAAAATTACCGAAATACCTAAATAATATAACAAATATATTTTTTCGTTATCGGAAATTATAAAAAAACTACCCGTATTATAAATATAATAACTTGAAATTATTCGGAATAATAAATATAAACTTTGTATATAATTATAAATTAACAAAATTTACAATAAGCTATATATTTTTTATAGTTAAAACATTTATATCATAAATTTCAAAATTACAAGATATTATTATTAAAAATATTACGAAAACAGAATACGTAAAAATAAGAACAGCAGTTATAAAGCTAACTGAAATTAAAAACTTTTTAATATAACTGAAACTTATACCTAAAGGTCCTATTTCTATTTTAAAAAATAATATAAGTACGTTTAAATATATAAAAAAAATATAGATAATACAAAAAAAACGTTATATTCGAATCGAATATTATTACGTATATTAGGAAATCGGAAAAGAAAATATTAAGTTTTAATATATAAAAAGCAAAAATAATCCTGCCGACGGATTTATAAAACTATTTAACAAAATAGATTTTAAACGGTTTATAATTAACTTAAAATTTAAGAAAATATAAAAAAAGTTAGAAAATATTTAAGATTTAATTAAAGTAACTAGCAAAAAAATAATCCCGCTGGATTCCTTTTATACGGGAGAAAAGGCGTTTTTTTACTGAAATTTATTTTTCGTTATTAAAAATAATAACTACGGTATTTTTTTTACGATTATCCGAAAGTATCCGTTTGTTTGTTAGTTTTAAAACTTTAATTTCTTATAAAATTACTTATTTATATATAACTACAACTTTTTACGTTAGTTTTTACTTAAAGGCGTTAACATTCTATATATAACTTACAGTTAATTAATATCCCTTATTAACCGGAAAGAAACTTTTATTTAATAGCTTTTAATAAAGGGGGATTTAAAAAATAATAATTTTAATTATTTATTAATATTACCGTTAAAAAATAAAACCGATTTTTAAAGCTATAAAACCTTTAACGTAACAGGTTAGCGTATACAAAACGTTTTCCCATATTAACGTTTAGCCTAGTCCGAAATGCTTCGAAAAAAATAAGCCCCGTATTCCGAAACGGTTACGAAAAAACGGTAAAGTAAAAAGGACGGTTTTTTAGTATAACGGTTAATTGCGCAATCTTATTTTAAACGAAAATAACGGAAATAAAAGTTTAAATCTTATATAAATTAAAAATTTTAATAACCTTTTAATAGATTTTATTAAAGTTTTAAATCTAATTTTGAAAATTACGTAAATAAAGTTACCTAACGTAAAAAGGCGTATCGGCAATTAGTATTTTCAGGTGCTCGTAGTTAGTACGTCTAAGCTATAAATACTACTTAAAACAGCCTTTATCCAGAAACCATCCTTTATACAGCCAAACGTATATATAAAGGCGATCGCCCCCAGATTTCTTTAGTCTTTCCTAGAATAACTATACGCACTTTATCAGATTCCTGCATTTGATTACTATAACTGCTGACATATATGTTTTTATAAATAAGGCGTATAATTTATTATTATCGTAAAAATTATTAATAATTATTATATTCGAAAATATTAAGTAAAGTATTTATCGTACTAATTATTAGTATAATTATTTCGTATCTTTAGTTTAGCCTAAATAATACGGCTTAAACTTAACGACCTTGTATTATTAATTCTATAGTAATTTTCGAATTTAATCGAATATTAATTTTCGTAATCGTTAAAAATAAAAATTTATTTTAAACTTTTAATACGTATTTTAATATATTTATTCAAATATTTACTTTACTTTAAACTTAGTTTATATATTATTTAATAGTTTTCGTTTATAATAATTTTTTAACCCGGTAAAAATAAGTTATCGGTAAATTAACGAAAAATATAAAATTTCCCGGTAAAGATAATAAATAAAAGTAAGGCCCAGTTTTAAAAGTTAATAATTTTTATATTTTTATTATATTTATTTAAATTATTTGCGTTTTTCGACATTTATAATTATTATATTTTGTAAGATATTGAATAGCTGTGGGCTAGAGTGAGGTGATCACCGACCAGTCTCAGAGCGGATTCCAAGAAGTGAGTGTATTAGGTTACTTCCATCTGGCGTCTCCTACTAGCGCCAGATGGTGTATTTATATGGGTGAGTGGGTCGGCGGCTGGTCGGTTACCAGCCGCAGCCCCGTAAGCTCTATATTCTCACATATTTATAAATGTAAAAAATTTATTAAATTTTTTTTATTAAAGTTGTAAATATCCCTTTCCGTAATGCCGTACTCCGTAATTACAGTCCGAATAAATTTAATTTATAAAAATAAACGTTTTTTTAAATTACGAAAATTTTCGCATTTTTTTATAAATTTTATAAACTTATTATAAAATCGTAAATGGTTTCCAGATTTATATTACGTAGTCTTTTAAAAACTAACGTAAGTTAAATCTTATTATATAGTAGTTTTAATTATTTTAAAGAAGTTAAGTTTTATTAGGTCTTTATACTATACGTTAGCATATAGCTGTATTTTCGAAAGAAAACTAGCACCTTTTCTTTATAATTCGTTAAATTAAGTTCTGGACATCTAAAGATTGCTTTCGAAAAAATTAAAGCCCTCTTACTTAAGGTAGTAAAACCTAGGAAAATTCTTCCTTATCCTTGTATATTTATTTTTATAAACGTATTTTAATAAATACTTAAAATAATATATTATCTTTATATATATTACTTAATAATTCCTTTCTTTAATAACATATAAAGTTTAATATCTTTTAAGTAGTATTAGTAAGATTATAGGTTAATTATAGCGAATATAACCACCTACGACATACCTTGACAATTTCATTATATTTAATTAAGCTTACTATATAAGTTTTTACATATAAATACTTGCAAGGTAACCTTGCTTCTGTAGTTCAAGGTAGCCTCACCTGCTGTCTTAAATTCCTAGTTAAGTCCTGATTTACAGATGTCCTAATAGATAGCCTTACATATTGGTAGTCCATGCAGGCTGCGGGATGCTGCCTTTAGCGGTGAAATATACAGCGAATAGTATCCAAACATGGGACCTTGATTGTCTACGATAGTACTAAAGTGGGTACAGGCATTATCTTACGTAATCTTCCCCTATCCCGAGAACTAAACCTTGTAGTTTCTAAATTTCGCTTCTTGTGGATTGATGTAGGACACAATCCGTAGGGAGCCATCAGCCTTGATCGAACAACCAATGTAGGTATGTACCCCCAGACCATCTTCAAGAGCTTTTCGGTTGCTGGACAGCTATTAGTCAACGCATAGAGATGGAATGACATCGTAGTACTTCGCAACACTCACAAGACTGTATCAATTGCCTTGACATATGCCCCTCCGGTTGGCTTATTACCTTTCCGGGGCATACTGCCACCACCCGCGAACTTACTCACAGTCCTCATGATTTGCAAATCGTTCCGTGCATAGTGCCGGACAGGGATGTAGATTTTCACATTCGGCTCCTTGTTTCCAAGGCGGAATTCCACATTGTATAGAATCCCAGCGGTTCGATGGTTGTTGTAGGGAAGAGGTGTCTCCTCCACTTCTCCCTGGCCAAACAAGTCGCTCCATAGTTGCTTAAGCTCGCAAAGACCTTTCTCCAAGCCAATATTGGAGATTTGCCCACCCAAAGTCATCATCTCTCGAACGGAACGGAAACTCGTCTCTCGGTTTCGAAAGTAAAGCTTCAATCGGGATTGCATAGGGTCCACGAGATCAATTGCCAACATGTCAATCTCCAGGGTGGCTTTCGCAAGTTTCCCTTGAAATCTGGTAATCATCCTGTAGGCCTCTAAGTTCTCGGCTGAGGAAAAAGGAGCGGTTGAGATTGCTTCAGAGATAACTTCGAGATTCGACTTCCCCATCATCTCTGCGGTATAGCCTGGGAAGAAGTAGGCTTTGCTCTTGAGTCCTTCTTCTCCGAAGTCGAAGGCCCAGAAAATCCGTGGGCTGTGGCCTTCTGGGGAGCGCGGAGACAAGCATGAAGCTTTAGATGTTTCGTGATTGAATATCCTGTCGAAGTGTTCAAACCAGAGCATATCACTGTCTGGTATGGCTTTAGACATCCTATTCTTGAACGTCATGGCAGCCCGACTGTTGGTTGGGTTACAGGCGTTTCCTGCGTCTGTATCGACGGGTTCGACAGAGAACC
Source organism: Monosporascus sp. CRB-8-3 (assembly GCA_004155055.1). Classification (NCBI taxonomy): domain Eukaryota; kingdom Fungi; phylum Ascomycota; class Sordariomycetes; order Xylariales; genus Monosporascus; species Monosporascus sp. CRB-8-3. The sequence continues at coordinate 15,019 of QJNZ01000689.1, forward strand.
GGATGGTGGGTTTTGCGGCTCCGTCCCACTCCCAACTTAACTCGATAGGATTACTGTCGTCTGTCATGAAACTGGGCCATCTCCGCACGCCCGGTTCGTTGGCGACCCCTAAGCTGGGTGTAATGTAGCGTGCAAAGAAATAGAGGATCCTAACTTGGGCCGAATATGAATACCCAGCATATTTCATAAAGACTGCCAAAACATAACCAGAAACTCGCCACCAATACTCTTCGTGATGTGAGAGACAAGATCGACCTTGATGCTTTTCTAGCAACGCAGCTGGTCCGTCAGAAAGTTCAACCAAGCAGGCTAGAATTAGCTCGAAGTACCCCGAGCTTTCTAGCTCGAGCATGATGTAGCGTAATTTTAAACTGCATAAATAGATGACGATTTCACAGCGTGATGATACAGACCGGGCGTCAGAGTGAAGGACGCAGATTCCACGAGGAGCTCTATTTATAACCACCAATTTTTGAACCTAGACGGTGGGAGGTCAACTAGTAAGGTAAGTGGGCGACGGTTTGGCCCATCCATGTAAATTTCTGCACCCAACCGATCCGGCCTGACTCTACGACGCTTCATTCTACTACCAAGTATCTAATGTACTGCTATGCTGCATATGCCTGCAACATCGATGGAGAAAGGATCCGTTGTGCAATAACTTGCAGGGAGTTATGTCAGGAAAGTGATGCTGGTAATAATGATGAGTATGATATTCAGCCGCAGGATAGATGCAGGAGAATCTGGGCAGAAGCGAGGCTATTTGGCTTTCGAGGCCCCATCCTTCACTGGCTTACTACATCAGTACCATCAGAATCGTGAATATACATATGAATCAACGGCGTGGCGAAGGGAGGCGCCATAGATTGGGAAATGGCTACGGTATCCGGGTCCATTCGTTTGGCAGATGCAAGGCTCAGGCACCCCTCCGGGCAACAAACATCAAGAGTGTCTTCAGCACCCAGTTGCTGACACCATACTAGGAAATGCTGCTTAAAATCTACAGGAAGAAGTGGTAAAAGAGATATGCAGAAGTGATTCCAAGCAGGTCAACCTCGGTCCAGGGGTGGAATAGGCTGCTAAAGCAACAACCTAGTATCGCCAAAGCGGTGCCGAATGAGTCAGCATCCACCGCTTAGTCACTTTCACGTTATCGTCCCTCTCCCGCTCTTTCCAATTTGTGGGCCACCAACCGCGTCCTACGGGGCTCTTGTGAGACTGTCAAACGATGCAATACGACTTCAGGCTTACTGGGGGAGGGGTAGAGCCTCGACCTCCGCCATGTCTCACTGAGTCGGGATCTCCCCTCATTTCTTCTTTCAAGCAGTGAAAGCCTCCACGTTAGCTGGATTACATTGCTACGGTGCACGAAGTGGCGGGTGCGTATATAATTGGCTGGCCCAACTTCGGCGATCAACCTGTTCGGCATGGCCCTATGTGACCGCAATCCGGCAATCGACGAGGCCAGTAAACAAAGCCGCTAGCTCGCAGTATCATCCCTAGTTTGGAAGGTGGGTACACGCAATGACCGGGTACGAGCTCGGACTCTGACGCGAGGTGAGAATTGCGTGATATCCTCGTAGCCCGTAAGGATTGAGGTTATGCATGGGTTTCCGGGAGGGCACACGGTTAGGCGGCAGGATGCGGATCGGGATTACGTGTAGCCAATGCGGCTAACTTGATATCTTTTTTTTTTTTTTTTTTTTTTTAAAAAAAAAAGGTTTTTATACAAAAATCGGCCGCATCGCATGGCTCCGAGCCTCGGCCTTGCACACCAAAGTTAAATGTCACCTGTAGCACCCCAAGCAGTTTATAGGCTAAGATGTTGGAGGCTCTTTGGCCTCCAGCATGGGTATTTGGGAAGCGAGAACGTTAGCGATTAGCTAAAGAAAGATCATAATCAGATGCATATTCCTGTATGCAACGCAGACAAGAAAAATACAAGCGTCGAAGGGTAAGAAAGTTATGTCAAATGTGGGAAGGCACAACACCAACTTGCGAGATTGGCATTTGGGAATGATCATTAAGGGCTATCTTCTGCGGTAGCTCCGACTTGAACAGAAAGAATAGACTAGCGACCTACGACCGCGCATTGAGTATTGCGGCCACTCCCAATGCTCCAAACGAACACCACCATCCAGAAACAGGATAGAGAAGGTTAAGAGCCACGGCGGCTGGTTTAATCCTATGAACTCTAACTTTGGGAATCAAACAAATATTTGTAGATGTTCATTTCTAAGCTGTTGAGTGGATGATTGGGAGTCCCTGTCTCCATCAGCCGCCTCGAGAGGGTTTGAGATCACTGTAGTATGCACTGCCCTTGTAATGACTCCCTGGGGATGAGAATCGTCGTTATTTCCTGATGATTCTACTGCTGATTGGTAATTGGTTGGACATATACCTGGTAGTTGGGTTTCGCCTTTCGCTGAGTGGTCTTGCTTGTTGCTTGTATCGTTGCGTCGTCCTGAGTGTAAGATACTCTCAAGACGGTAACTATTAGGAGCGGAAGAGGACAAGTTACTGGAAGCTTTGGCTACTTTCCCAATAAATCTGGCGATATTGAGCTCGATATATAGCTTGATTATGTATGTGAAAGCGTGAAATTGCGTATAGCTGTGTCTCTGTTAGCTGGTATAAAAGGTTGGAAGATGTATTTCGGTCTCCGGGTGTGACTGACATGACGCCCCCGTTCCACGACATACTCGCAATCAAAATTATCTAGTCAACGTTAGCTGGGCCGATTGGTCTCGTTTCAAAGGGCTCGTCGCTCACGTCAAGACTTATAGAAATCACCACCGTGCAGATGTTGAAGATAAAAAGTCTCTTGTACTTAGTTAGGCCGTTGGTAATGAGGCTGCTCCTAACGAGATATAAGAAGTATAAATTCAACCCTGCATCAATTACGCAGAAGATTGCCTTCTCGGTTCGGTCCCAGTAATGGTCAATATGTGTCCATGTTGGCGAAATTTGTAGACGGGCAGGGATCCAAATGATAAAGACGCTGATGTTGATCAATCCTAGTACACCGGCAACAGACCACCGGATTATCGTTATTCTTTTCTTGTCCGACGAGATTAAGGCGATTCGGTTGACAATGATTCCACAGATGCATTGGATCTGCTCGTTTTAGCGACGTCTTTGACTTTACATAGAGGAGTACCATACCTGGACTACCCATAGGCAGGCTAAACATATTGTCAACGAAGAGCCGGCTTTGCAGCGTGACTACCCACCAGCAGAGAAGTGACACCAGAAACTTGGTCATGACTTTAGTATTTCGTGTTCAGCGACCTAAGGCTGATCCGTTACGTACTCTGGCCAGAGTTTCCCGACGATGATAACCCATGCTAAGACCCCCATTGCCATTGACACGATCCACTCAGCCCATACCATTATAATGTATGGCTGAAGCCTGTGGGTTCGTCTCCATATTGCAATTGTTTGATCTCCTGCCTGTATAGCAGTGAATAGGGCAGCTCCTAGGGTGAAGCCCCAAACGGTGGTGGCAGCTAAGAGATCGTCTAATGTCGGTTGCGGCGCCACGAACCAGTCTGGAACCAAAAACCCCTTCATTTTGAAGAATGACAGTTGAACCAAGCAATTGGGAGGGAAGTTCCGTTACAAGAAAGTAAGTCTATGAGAACGGAAAGAGGTCTAACGGTCGGTATTCTCGGATCAGCATAGGTAAAGTTGGGCTGACCGCCGAGGAAATTATTTTCAGGCAGGTTACGCGTAATAAGTGACAGCAAATAGGAATGTGGGATTGGCCAGTACCACTCTGATGTCCTGCGGAACACACCCATGTAGATGAACCACTCTGTATTTTGATAAACCGCGCGAATCAGAAGTCAGCGATAGACGGGCACGTTACTGTAAGGAAATATGACATATAGAACGATTTTGAGGCCGTAAAATAAGACAAAATCTAGGCCATGCATATCTATGCAGGCGGAGACGACAGTAAGCAAACCCCGCACATCGAGCTGGTGTAGGAGGCCTGACGCATGTCACCGCTATAGATATGCTGTGTGACCCGTCATCACTCATGCCGGAGAGATGCACCCGACATATATCCTGGGCCAACAGCCGCTGCCACGCGCTTTGTCAGATAGCACACCAGAAATTGGACGGGTGTAGCGCATCCGGGTGATATTAATAGCTCCGACTCATACAATTAGTGTCTCATTTAGGTTCCACATACGTTGAAGTCTCCGTCACATAATTTCGTGTCAAGTCATTCCGGGGACGCAGCGACGAAACATCACAGGCGACTTTGGTGGCATCCAGAATCTAACGACGAGGCTGCGGTAGCCTGCTTGAGACAATGCCCCGATTATTCAGCAGGCGGAGATTCCAGTTACAGTCAAGGAACGTATGGCCATCATCACTTTCCACAACGATAGGGGATTGACACGTAAGAAGTCAAACGGGTTGCAACCCCACGTCCCTCACATGGGCGCCAAGACAGCTATACGAGACCAGAAGGATCTCCCCGGTGTTCCTTCTCTCCTTGCATGTGTATTCTCCGGGTAGCTTCCGATTCCATCATCCTCTGGACCTATCGCTATTTTGCAGGAGTCTGCTTGCTTGGGTATTTTCTTAAACAGTGACGTGCATGATAAGAGAGATCATCTCATCCTAGCATGACAGATTTTGTCACTCATATATCCACCCAACCTGCTTTCAAGTAACAGGAAGTTAGAAATGACCTAGTCTGAAAACCAGGTCCGTTCATCATGAACTTGTACGTACAGGGCACCGAAGAGCTCAGAGAGGTGGACGTCATTATCGCCGGGGGTAAGGCGCATTATGCCTGGTCAACGATCATCTATTAATCATATCGCAGGCGGCACGGCTGGTTGTATCCTGGCGTCGAGACTTTCTGACGCAGACCCTAACCTCTCCGTCCTAGTGGTGGAAGCAGGGCCGAACAACTTCGAGGACCCGAGCATCATCTATCCTGCATTTTATCTTCAGCATCTGCTTCCACATAGTAAGGCCACGAAGTTCTATCATGGAAAGAAGGCAAGTCGGCTCGCGGAACAAGAGCCAGTTGTTGCAACAGGTTGCATACTTGGTGGCGGTTCCTCCATCAACGGTGCGATGTATGCTCGCGGGCAGCGAGGCGATTACGATGCCTGGAACACAGAGGGATGGTCTACCGACGAACTATTGCCGTACCTCAAAAAGGTGTCTATGCTTCGCAGCCTTGATGTCCATCGGCACTAGTCGCTAAACGCTTTCATAGTTGGAGACGTATCATGGTCGTGGCGGCCCGGGGTCCCATGGGTACGCTGGTGAAGTCCATGTCTCAGATGGAGGCTATCGTGGCTTAACATCTGAGAACGATTTCGTCGCGGCCATGCAGCAACTCGGTTATCCCGAGATCGTGGATCTGCAGAGCCTAGACGCCAACAACGGCGTGGAGCGCAGTAACCGTTACGTATCCCCGGAAGGAAGACGACAAGACACCGCCCATGTTTACCTGCATCCAAGACTTCGAGACGGCAAACATCCCAATCTCCACGTCTTGGTTGAGGCAGAGGTGCGCCGCGTCCTGTTGAACGGCGCCAAGCGAGCAATCGGGATCGAATATAAGCCTCGCTCCGGTGCAGAGATCCGCACGGTCAAAGCCAGGAAGCTCGTTGTCGTCTCGGGTGGTGCTTGCGGTACACCCCTCATCCTCGAGCGTTCCGGGATAGGGGACCCGGAGATCCTCGAACGAGCAGGTGTACCGGTCCTTGTGAATCTTCCCGGCGTCGGTCGGAACTTCCAAGACCACCAGATGACCTTCTACCCGTATAAAACCGGCCTGGCGGCGGAGGAGACGTTGGATAGGGTTCTTAACGGCGGCGTAGACCCGCGTGTGCTCATCGAAAATAATGACAAGGTTCTGGGCTGGAACTCTATCGACGCCTCGGCCAAAATCCGGCCCATCGTAGAGGCCGAACTAGATGTCCTCGGACCAGAGTTTCGTCGAGCTTGGGACCGCGACTACGCTAATGACAGCAATAAGCCGCTGATGTTGATGTTTCTCCACGGATGGTGAGATATAGAGACTCTCCCCGGCCTGCCTAGGCTAATCCTGGACAGCCTCCTCGGCGATCCGACTGTTGCTCCACCGGGACAGTACGTCTCGGTTGTTAACTATACCGCGTACCCCTACTCAAGAGGTCATATGGTGAGTAGAGCGAAGTCGAAGCCGTTACAATGATTCAAATCCCATGCCCCTACCTTTACCCTCCTTATCCACCTCAGAGACTTCAAGGCGCCGACTCTACCTTCTGACCCCGAGATCCGCAGCATATCACGGGCCCAGATCTTGAAGATGCCGTCGACTTCGAAGTCGGCTTTTTCAGCGATGCCCACGACATCGACATAAAGAAGCAGCTCTGGGCGTACAAGAAACAGCGCGAGATCATGCGCCGGACGCAGCTTTACCGGGGCGAGGTCGCCTCCGCGCACCCTCGCTTCCCGCCCGGATCGGCGGCCGCGTGCGTCTCGGTGGACGCGCCACTTCGGGATGTGCGGAACCTCGTCTACTCCGCCGAAGACGACGCGGCCATTGAGCAGTGGCTGCGCGAGCGCGTGGGCACCATTTGGCACTCTCTCGGGACGTGCAAGATGGCGCCGCGGAGTGAGTTGGGGGTTGTGGACCCAGACCTCAGCGTATATGGGGTGCAGGGCCTGAAGCTTGCAGATTTGAGCATTCCACCGTTGCAGGTCGGCGCCAATACTAACAATACAGCGATGATGATTGGTGAGAAGGCGGCTGACATTATCATCCGGGAGCTGGGACTCGGGAGGGGTTAGTTATAGAAGGCAGGTATTCGGCCTATGGTGCTGGACATGAAATGACAATAGAAGGAGCATAATAATCACGAAGGTTTAATGAGACCTTGAATGGGACAAATCCAGGGACATCGAGAAGTCGTTGTGAATTTCTCAACTGAATGAGCCACGAACACACTGACCAAGTAATAACACAGCTTTGACTTGGTAAACAAATGAATGAGGTGCCGGGTGCACACCTACCTAGGCAAGGAAACATCATGTCACATCATTTATCGGAAACCCAAGTTAGATCATTCGGGCTTTTAAAGCAGTACCTAACTATGAATGTGTCTTTGTCCCATTACGGACGGCGGAATGCTGGAAGGGCCAACGCCCCACCACGGACGTTGGCATTGAAGCGTAAGAGGTGAGAGCTGCCAGCTCAATCTAAGGAACAGGGTGCATCCGTGACATATGGGTGGAACTCGACGAGATCAGCGCCTGTGATGCCTTGGAAAGATACACGGTTATATGCAAAATGGATGACCTGGTTGCTAAGGGTTTAAGGGAGGAGGCAAAGTGAAGGCACGCGATACGAGGTTTCCTAGCAGCTGCCAGCTACCTGAAAGTAACTGATTCGGGTGGCAAGTACTACAATACGCCCGTACCACGCTTTCCCTCATGTTTGCTACAAACCCGTACGATTTACAATCAACTACAGCCAGCAATAAAAGACGAAGAAATGTGATCACATCTCGGTTTGACATATATGCCTCACTCGATCACTTCTCCGTTCACACATTCTTATGCCAATTCGACCAATCCCCAGAATGGCGTCCCCAAAGCTCATCAGCGCCATGGACGAGTCCGGTGCCGTGCTCTGCGTCTACGACAGGGACGCTAAAGCCGATTCCTGGAGAGCGGTTGTATGTTCGCCTCACGTCTCCTATATATCATGATACGCTTGAATTAAAAAAAAATTTAGCGGAAGATTAAATGAACTGACAATTGTCAATAGCCTCCTAAGAAGACGACCCGTGGCTATGCCAAGGCCGTCCTGGATGTGTTTCTCCCGGCTGGCTATCCGCACACAGTCACACCTGATTACACGCCCTATCAGATCTACGTATGTCGATTTGCTAGGCTGCATCCCTGGATGATGAAAAGGGAATGAGTGGTCGTGGTTTGCTGACGCTGGGTCGCGCAGGACTCGCTCCAGGCGTTTTCTAGTACCATTGCTGGATTGTTGTCATCGCGGGCCGTACTACAAGGTATTTGATTCTCCCCTCATTCCCCATCAGCCAATTTGGCTCTTTTGCGTCAACACCTCATAGATTCTACCATACCTGTCGCCCCATCCATACTCTAGTCTCAGCCCGTCGGGTTATAAGCGCATAGTCACATTAACGCGGAGTACCCGTCCAGGCTTCGGCGTAGGCGACTCGTCCTCCAGCGCCACAGGGGCCGTTCTCCTGACGGTCCTGCAGGAGTCCACGGGCCGCCTCGCCACGATCCTCTTCGCGCACCGGTTCGGGCAGGCCATCGAGCCCGAGTGCAAGCGCTACCGGTTCCTGGCGGACCTGCTGAACGACAGCGCGCTGTTCCTGGACGTGCTCTCGCCGCTGCTGCCGGGGTACCCGCGGGTGCTGGCGCTCTGCGGGGCGGGGGTGCTGCGGGCGCTGTGCGGCGTGGGTGCGGGCGCCGCCAAGGCGAGTCTCAGCGCGCACTTCGCGCGGAACGGCAACCTCGCCGAGCTCAACGCCAAGGACGGCAGCCAGGAGACGGTCATCTCGCTGCTGGGCATGCTAGCGGGCAGCCTGTTCGTGCGCGCCGTCAGCGGCAACGCCGCCGTCTGGGCCTGGATGGCGGTCCTCGTCGCCGCGCACCTGGCTACTAACTACGCCGCCGTGCGTGCTGTGCGCATGCGCTCCCTCAACCGCCAGCGGGCGCAGCTCGTGCTCACGCACTACGTGCATACGGGGCGTGTGCTTGACCCCGCGCAGGCCGCTGCCCGCGAGCGCATCCTGACCTGGCGCAGCCCCGGCGTCTTCTTCGCGAGCTCGTTCCCCCGCTCCAACGAGATCACCGCCGAGGACCTGAGGAGGCACCGGGACGACCGGTACGTCGTCACGACGCAACGACGGCAGCAGTGGTACAATGTGGCCGGCAAGCAATGGGAACATACAGTGGAGCTCTTCATGAAGGAAGGTGCGACGCCGCGCGATACGCTCGAGGCCTGGTTTCAAGGGCTCCGCCTCCGCGGCCTCGACGGCAGGAGCCAGAAGCGAGGTGAGAAGGAGATATCGACGGCGCTGAAGAAGGGGAAGAAGGGAGAGAAGGACGAAGAGCTGCTGAGCGATGAGTTCTGGAGGGCGCTGGCGAGCGCGGGTTGGGACCTGGAGGCTGGTGCGCTGGAGACGGGACCGGCTGTTCGCATTCGCGTGGAATGAGCGATCGATGCAGCAGACCGGCTGTTGATGGATGGGGCAGGTGGGGAGTTGCCCGTCCAGCAGGCAGGCGGGCAGAAAGGCGTTATCGGAGCAAGCGCAGAACCCCCGAGATGGTTGGGTGCGCTGCTTTGTGTCGCGTTGCATTTTACAATAGGTTATATGGACGCTGGGGAAGGAAACGGTGTATGATATGATACCCCCTATTTTGCAGGTTCTATTCGATTGATTTGAGATGCAATGATTCCATTTGTGCACGAGGGAACATGTCATAGCGGTGCTATCCTATCCTAGCCTGAACTCCGCGTACAACCCCCTGCCCCAGATAAACTCTCTCTGTCTGGTGTAAATGCCAATGCCAATGCCAACACCGGGAATGCAATATAGAAATCGTACATTTTTTTGCCCACCAAGCCACGTATCAAGCACTGGGAGATTCGTTCCGAGGCGTCACTACGTCCTATCTTACATCACACACACAACATACTTAGTTATACACCTGCCGCCTCCCCATTTGCCTCCCCCTCTTCCCTCTCCCGTCTGCTCTCCTCGAACTACACGACCCCCAGGGCCCTACAGACCCTCATCTTGACGCCCTCCCACGAGTTCAGCTTGGGTCGGACATCGAGGTAGAAGGACAGGGGCTTGCCGGCGGCGGCGGCGGCCGAGTCCCTGCGGCCGGCGTAGAAGTCGATGACGTACTCGACGCGCGTGCCGCAGCGGTCGACGACCCAGTCGTGGCGGTCGAAGGGCGGCGCGTAGCCCAGCAGGCCGTTGACGCGGGCGCGCGGGCTCATGCGCCCCGCGAGCCCGCTGAAGGAGTCGAGGCGCGGGCCGGGGCAGCTTTCGTTACGTCCGTTGTCAGCTAGCCGTTCCGCGCAGAGGGGAGTGGTAGGGTATGGAGGGAAAACGGCTGGAAATGGGACAGAAGCAAAAGGGAGGAAAGCAAGAAAGAACGGTGGACAGGATAAAAATCACTTACCTCGTCCCCTGCACCCACGGCCCCTCCCACGCCTTGATCTCGGCCCACGCGCGCTCGTTGACGGCGTTGTGGATCGGCACCACGGCGCGCATGTCGGGCGCCCGCGGGTCGTGGCCCTTGCGCCGCATCGCCTCGAAGAACATACGCTCCGACGGGTAGATCCAGTTCCCCGACGCCGCGTCCGCGCCCGTCTCTTGTTCGCTATTCGCGGGCGCGCCGTGCGACGCCGTCGTGCCGAGTGGCGATGATGTGGTAGTGGTGGTAGAGGAGGGGGAGGAGGCCGCGGGGGGGAGGGGCGCGGAGGCCGCGGCCGAGTACGACGCCGGGTACGACGACGTCGCCGTCCGCGGGATCGTGGAGACCTCGCGCTCGGTCCCGAGGGTCGCGAGCAGGTCGCCGTCATTGTTGGCGTCTGGCGCGGCTCTCGGGGCCGAGGTTATGGAAGACGGCGGGGGCGACGCCCAGAGGGACGGCAGGCGCGGTAGGTAGCTCGTCCACGAAGAGGAGGGGGAAGAGGATGCGCTCCGGGCAGTGACAGTCGCGGTCGTAGTAGTCGCCGGATGATGCGCATACGGGCGGGACATCTCGGACGGTGATGCGCCGGCAGCTCGCGCCTGCTGCAGCCAGATCTCGCGCGCCCCGTGGTCTACGGGGCAGCTCTCCGCTCCCCCCGGTGCTCCTCTCAAACCGGTGTTACCATCCGCTGGTACGGGTGGATGCGACGGCGGCAAGGGCTGCGGCTGCGATGGTAATTGGATCGTGTCTGCGCCGGAAGTAGTCGTGGTAGCAGCGCGCGCCTGAGTCAGCCATGCCTCCCTGCTCTTATGGTCGACCGGACATGTTGCGGGTGGCTGGTCTTGCGACTGCATCTTTCTCAGCGCCCGATTCCACTATTTGCTTGTGAAGTATTTTTTCCCGATTGCACCTCTCGGCGCCGAGGCGGTGGTGATTTTCCCGGTTTCCGTAGCGATCGTAGGAAGCGATGGGTAAGCGCGGTAGGTTAGGGTTTGTCGGGGGAGGATACTGGGTCGAGGATGTCGAGGTGCATGTTTTCTTTTCGCTCGTTAACTGGATATTCGAATTTAGAGAAGCTAAACCAGGGATCTGCTGGGCTCGATGCCGATCATGCTTAAGGCTGGCGGCTGACGAAGCTGGAGATAGAAGAACGAAATTTGTCGACATCCTGGCTGATTGGATGCGGTGGGGTTTCAATGGAGACTGGGCTGAATTAGGGGGCCTTTTGCCGGGTAGTTGCGCTCCAGGTGTACTGTACCGAACGAAACCATATACTCAATGCAGGAGAGCATGGGAAGCTCCTCTCTAATTCCTCTCTCATTCAAGATACGATAAAAAGACGCGTCAACTTAGTATAACATATATATATATATATATATATTGGCTAATTGACTCTCATGCAATTCAAGACATCCATCCACAGTTCCACGTTGGTATAGTACGCAAACTGCAACTTAGATCCGAGGTTCTCAACGAGAGGAGCATCCAATTCACACAGCGTCCCCAACCAGAGAGATGCCAGCGATTATCGTACTACAGGCGATCCATCCTCCTGAACGAGGTATTCCTCCGTCTTCGCCGGACCCTCCCCAACACCACTCATGATGACCCTGCCCACGCCGCCCTTAATCACTCCGGCCAGGGCCTCATCGAGCTGCACGCCCTTACCGGCCAGTGCCTTAGCCTCCTGCTTCCAGCCATCCGTCGTCGCGCCCAGGATGTCGTAGAACGTACCTACGACCGCCTCGGTGTCCTGCTCGAGGTAGTAGATGACGGCATTCGGGCCCGCATCGAACGTATAGGCGGCCACCGTCCTGCCGGCCTTCTCGTTGACGGCTTCGACGGCGCGCACGGCGGCCCTTGAGACGTCGTTCATGTAGAAGATGGGCGGGTATGTGTCGGCGCAGCAGGCGTGGAACGAGTTGCTCTCGCGCATCGTGACCTCGGCGAAGCGGGCGAAGTCGCGTTCGCGCACCGCCGCCTCCATGGCGTCCATGTTGGCGGGCACGACCTCAGCGACGCGCTGCTTGAACAGGCCAGACGTCGCCACCGTCTGCTGCATGCCCGACGTCGAGCTGACGCCCTTCTTGGCGGCCGAGACGACGAGCACGAGCGCCCGCATCTGCGGCCAGTGCGACGCGGGGGCCACGAGCTCGGCGCGCGAGTCGAGGCCGTCGGCCCGCTCGCCCATCCGCCACGCCACGTACCCGCCGAACAGGCTGCGGCACGCCGACCCGCTACCCTGGCGCGCGATCAGCGACAGCTCCGCCGGGTCCGCCGGCAGCGCATACAGGTCGGCGACGGCGCGCACGAGGGCCGCGAACCCGGCCGCTGACGACGCGAGGCCCGCAGCCGTCGGGAAGTTGTTCTCGGACACGAGCCGCAGCGGCATCTCGGAGAGCTTCGGGAGCGAGGGATCGGCGGCCTCGAGGGCGGCGCGGCGAACCCGCAGCTCGCGCAGGCAGGCCTGGGTGCGTGCGCCGCTGATGTCCGAGGGGGACCCGTTGAGCGTCAGCGCGTCTTCGGGCGGGAACGAGGCCGAGCAGGATGCCGTTGTGAGCGTGCGCAGGTCGTCCTGCGAGAGCGTCACGGAGAGCGACGAGTTCGTGGGCAGGTTCAGCTTAGGGTCCCGCTTGCCCCAGTACTTGACCACGGCGATGTTGACGGGCGCCGTGGTGCTAGCCCGGTAGACTTTCTTGTCGGCCATCCTGACTGGTGGTATTCGTGGTGGTTGAGTATGGACTGGAGCTCTGTTCGTAAGGTCTTTCGTGAGGCCCTTCGTCTGCGATGAAGTTGAATCGGGGCTGTCGTCAGGCTTTAATCCACGGCGTGAAGGTAGGTAAGATGAGGCGGCCACAGAGACGCATGTGTTGGCCGATAGTGGGGTTCGAATTTATTGAGTTCTGATTTTCAGGGACTCCACGAGGGGGTCCAGCGGGGTTCTTTCGGTCTATGCCGCATACAGGTTAGTGGGCTGCAATAAGCGCTGTAGGCGGACTCGGGGTTGCTATAAGAGGAAATCTACTATATTTTACTAATATGGTTTCAGCTAAAAGATTTAACACATTATGAGGTGACAGTAGGCCGCGCTAGGAATTATATTACTTATTTTAGGAATTACTTTTATATCTATTTAACTCTAGCTATAATATTAAATTATATATTAAATTCGCGTATTTTAATGTTTAATAATTTGTAATGTATCTATTATATTTATAGTGTTAATATTAAGGATTTTTATATTATATATATTTTTAACGTTTAAATTATTAGTTAGATAAATATTTAAGCTCACCCGATACGGAAAGATACGGTAGCGTCTTAACGCAGCGACCTAGCAGTGTAAATAATTCTACTCCCGACATCATAGTCGTTACCTTATTAAAATCAGGCCCTATTTTTGCGAAATGGCTGCGCCGTAGGCCTAGCTGTACCTCTAGGTATCCCGCTAACCCAATTTAAAGAAGACCCACAAAAACACACTTTTCTTAAAAATCAGGCCTAATAGCAAGTTGTAATTTTTAGGCCGTAATTAAGGTATGTCTATATAAACTATTTAAAATTTATATTAAATAATATAAGTAAAATAATAATAAAAAATCATCATAAATTAACGAAAAATATAAGTTTATATAATTTTAAAAAAGCTTTTAATTATATATAAAACTGCTTAATCGGGGTTGAATTAGTTAAGATACTAAAGAAAAAAAGTGAAATTTTTCCATTAGCGTATGCCTTCTAACCGCAACGCTCTCATAGCTGCGATAACGCAACCACCGCGTGTATTATTTCGCTATGGGCCTTTCAAGGGTAATTCAGTATAAGAGAAGCCCGTCCAGCTATTTTTTTACCCGTACGAGTTGTGGTTGTTACGTCACAGTCATGAGGGCATTTCGGACTTAGCTAACCCCAACCTCCTCATGGCTGCGACGCAACAACCATAGCTCGTACGGCCGAAAAAAATCGCTGGACGGGTTTTTCCATACTAAATATACTAAGAAAGCCCGGTATATAATGATCGACTAGTAGTTGTACTGTCGTAATTATAAAGGCTTTACGGGAGCTTGTTTCCTAAATTTAAATTTAGCTATATTAGCTTTAATTTCTATTAAAATAATTAAATAATTAAAACCTATATATATAGTAGCTTATATTTAACGCTTTTATAATGGTTTATACTTATCGGACTTAATTTAGTTATATTACTATAGAAAAGTTAAGTAATTTATTAAAAAATTACTAAATACGGCTGTTTTTACGCAACTATAACTTAGGCCTTCCTAGCTCTTCCGGGGAAATAGGATTTGATCAGTTAATTTTTAACGTCTTGGCGTAGTACATTGGAAAACTTTGAAAAAAATTGGAGAGCCGGCAGAGGCCTGAGCTCGCTGAGGTAGCATAGTAGGTGCTTACAGCCGACCCACTCCTCCCGAGTCTGCTTGCTCCTCTCTGTGAACAATTACGCCGTAAATTCATCCAAGGGGATGGCTCTCGGGACACAGAAACACCGTAGAAGTGGAGCCCATCGGGCAGGAAGCTTGAAACGGAGACTTTTCTTCCACATGTTATTGCTGGCGAGGACGATACTTGGAGAACCAGGACAACAGCACGATGCTTTCCGATACCTTGAGAGTCCACGAGTTGCAGTTTGGTTTCCTTTGCGCGCACGATTCCATGTTCTATAGCCAGTTTTCAATGATGAGAGCATAGATATACCGGGGCGGTTAGCCATTGGGGTTTCTTACTAAGGTAGGAGACCTCCAGTCGAGTATAACAATGAAAGAAAAGACACAAGATGCCCGGTTCCGTATCACCACAAGAAAATCGAAATTGAAAGAGTAAACTCCTAGCTAGTTGTTGATAGAGGATATTATATAGAGCCTGCCTTTATATGGGAGAGAGTGCCTGGGTTAGTTGGGTACGACGGCAAGTAAGCTGTCTTGCATTTAGTTCAGGTTTTAGTCCATGGCCTATCCGAGCCGTCTTAGCCAAGGATTGCCTTCAATCATGGGGAATGTTGAATTGCCGGCTATGTGATATGGCAGCAGGCGAATAGTCTATATTTAGGTACATTTCTTGCTTGCATCTACTATACATACATTTTTCTTGTCTCCAACACCCATCCTAGCTTTAAGCTATTCAGGTTTGGACCCAACATCACGCAACGCCAGATTCCAGGAGCTAATGGTTCTCTAATTCTTAGACTTTGTGTTATCAGAATCGGTCATACCGAAGCTCTGTCAGAAATGCTAGGCCTATAGCCTTGATTCATACAGTGCTGTCATTGGTTAGATGGGAAAGAGTTCTTCGGTCTTCGCAGTAGGCTCCTCGCAGTAGATCACAAATAGGGGGTGCCAGTCTCCAAATAAGGAACCCATGACTAAGTCGGTACCCCCCCTCACGCTCCACCCCCCCAACGCGCCACCATTTTCCATACAAAATTAACAAAAAAACACTTTAACATTTTCAAACCTAAGTTAAATTTATTTATATATAAATAAACCATATTTAAAATTTTAAACGAAATTATGAACCTTAATATAAAAATATTTACGGTTTAATACAAAGAGAAAATCCTTAAAATTTTCCCATATAAATTACTAATAAATCTGTTAATATTTAAAATTTAAATAATTAAATGAAATAAATAAATAAAAATATACGGTTTTAAATATAACATAGGGATATACATATTAATTCTAAATTTTAAAACTGTACGTTATTATCTTTTATCGTTATAACGATATTAAATATTATAATATTTTGTCGAATTTTTATATAGGAAAATTTACCCACTTTTATTTAAAGTTTAATAAATAAATAAATAAAATAAATATGGATATAAAACAACCTGGCTTATATAAAAGTAGATATAAATTTATTAATTTAATTTTTTTATAAAATTTTATTAAAGCAATAAAGAGGTATTACGGTTTTTATTTATAGTGAAAATCGTATATAAAATCGTACTTTTATATTATTAATGCGTTACATAATAACGTAAGTATTACGTAATTTGAAATAAATTTATAAAAATATAGGTTGTAAACCTTAATAAAACTTGGAAAGCCCTTTATTTTTATCATTTTTATTGAATTTTTAATACAGTTTCGGAAATATAGCAATTTCGACGGTTTTGTATGGGAAAACGCCGGCGCGTTGGGGGGGTGGAGCGTGAGGGGGGTTACCGACTTACTTGAAAACCGATTGACACTGATGTCCCTATAGACACAAGATCGAACTCGGTCTCGAAGAAGATGATCACCAGAATGTTTCCAAAATTTGTTACTCGGTAGTATACGAAATTGGACAAGGCCCACATGAAGACACAAATTCAAGGGTTCAAAGAGTTGTGCCTACTATGGACATGTATCCGGCCAACGCTAGGATGATGTCCAAACCGAAGATACGTTCCAATAAAGCGGGCTTTCTATCATTATACGTAATCCAACGGAGCTCCGAAGAATTAAGCATTTCTTATTCCCCCCCCCCCCGGGAGGTTTTCGGCGTGTTTCCATATTGTCGGAAACTTTTTAGGGTCCTGCCCACTCATGAGACCCTGACAACATCACACTTGAGCATTCGTTTTTGGAAGAGCGGATTTATCCAGATGACCTTTTAGATGGTACTGATACCTCCATATATACATGGAAAAACAGCTATATCAGACAGGGAGAGTGATACGGGAAGTGGCTGTAGCTAATTCCATAGGTGGATTGCCATATGGGCTGATCTATATGACCCTATACTGACCACTTGTTTTATTGTGGGAGGTTCTTGTAACTTTCCGAGTTTTGTTTCCGATAGATTATGTATCTTTTACCTAGATTCCTAGCAAATTGCTTTGTAGTTGGATCGAAATTTGAGGTAACTGGTGATAGTCAGCCTATGAGTTCCATAAATATCGGGCTCCTCCTGCAATAAAACAAGGGCTAGAATGTACACGTAGCTATAGGGGCTGAAACCTAGCTAGGTCCAATAACTCCCACGTTGCCGGGAACTTTTTAGGGCGTTGCCCACGTTTAATGTTAAGTCTCCGACTGCCACGTCAAAAGGTGCTCGCCTGTAATCTCACCATGATTGATCTTGTATTAGCTTGTATAAATATTGATACAGAGAGCCTTCCGCGTATCCGTCGTTCTAGTCATCTTCGCGTCTTATTTTACTAGCTATTCTTTGAAAACGTCCAGAAATCGGAACCATGGCGACCCAATATCAACACACCCTTTGGCTTTGGATGGAAGGTGCTTTCCCACGGCGGATTATGTATCAACTGCTTATTAAAGGATTGGTTGCATCCCCAGCAGCTCTTCTGCGGGGTGAGACAACTACTCCCAGTCTCCGGGTCATTCGTGTCCAGATCAGCCCAGGTTCCGGGTGGGAATGCGCGGACCCGGTCGCCGAACCACACCCAAGGGGGGCGTCCAACCCGTGCCTGCGAACGACAGACCCGGCAACTGGCGTGTCCCAGTTCGTATACGAAAGCACGTCCATTATGCAGTATCTCGAGGAGCTCTACCCGGACTCGCCGATGCAGCCAAAGTCGGCCATCGGCAGGGCCAAAATGCTGGACATTCTAGGAAAGATCAATCTCACCGCCATCGATTCGAATTATTTCCTGAGAAACACTGTTCCGGAGCTTGGCACAGTCATGGGGTTGGAGGCTGCAGACCAGAGTCGCACTGCCGCTATGAACGCGCGCTCATGCGAGACTAAGGGAATGCTCAAGATCCAAGAGTGGGTGGTGGAAAATGGGATGACTTCGACCACCGGTTGGCTCACACCAGGCGTAGACGGTCCCGGATTGGCCGACGTAGCCTTCGTTTCGGCCCATAGGTTTATCGAGCTGGTATATGATTTCGATGCTGTTGGTGACGAAAGGCTGCAGACTTTGGCGGCATGGTACGAAAGGTTCAAGCAGCTGCCATGGTGGAAAGAACTTGAGTGCCGTGAAGGAGTTGTACCGCCAGAGCTTAGTTTCGGAAAGCATTCTCGGGCCAGTTGGTTCCAACAGGAGAAAGATAACGAATGAATACCCATTGTACTGAGTAGCTCGGATCGTACTTCTTAATGCCAGAGTTATTTTCTTCAAGACCCATGGGGCGTCTCGAAGATTGGAAGTGGCGCAATAGTGTTTGACTCGATCACTGAGTTCATCAATTTCTCCACGAATACACAGACGTTACGCATGTTCGCTTCGGAGAGCCCAAATCCACCTCTGTAGATGAGGCGAAGGCATACGGAGATGTATCTATCTTAGTGGCTAGTCCTCCGTCAACCACTTGGCCTAACCAGTCCTGACCCCTTGATGCTTATCTGTAGATACTGGCCTTGTGGAGATCCGTTGAGTGCACAGGGCTGGATAGCCTGGGAGAAAAGGACGGTTGAGGCTCTTGTACCGCAATCAGGGGTGGAATGGTAGGTGTACGAGTTTACCTCATTCAGGCGACTGAGATCATAGTCCAAAAGGGAATGCCTCGCATGGAGGGCTTCAGAGGTAGGGTGGTCTGCACCGACGTAGAGCATCCGCATCTTCGCAGCTTGTCGAAGACTTCTGCGCCGGCCGTTCTCATCACCTAGCAGCTCCATGAGTCGGGCTTTCTCACCATGAACTAGCGAGAGCTCAAGGTCAATCAGTCCCTCCTGTTCATGAGGTGAGGTGAGGTGGATTAAAGGTTAAACTCACCTGTGGTTGATAACAGTGGAGGCTACGGCGATGAAGCAGCTAATGTTCTGCCCTTCAATACTATTGAACCGAGCAATACGTCGGAGCCTCTGACTGGACATTGCTTGTTACTCTCAGAGGTTTCCCGGTGATGAGAGAGAACGATGTCCGTTGTTTCTGCATATAGATGAGTGAGCATCTCTTGGTCGGTCAGCAACAGGAGCTGGAAATTCCTTCCCAGGTAACACCGGAGGAGTTGATCTCGACGTTGTGGTTGACGTGAACAGCCATTCTGAAGCCTAGCTAGGCGGAGGGGTTGGGTTAGGATCACAATGCCTGAAACAACGCAAACCAGAGAGAAAGGGGAGTGCAATAAGCAAAGGTGGAGAACCTTTTAAGTTGTATTGTTTCGCGGTGGCTAAGTTATGCCCCTGGTAGCTTCTTAAAGTTCGTGAAAAGTCCGGAGTTGATGCTAAGGACGATTTAGAGAGGCGTGGAAGTCCTGGGTCCGCATTAAACAGCAGTCCATTCTAATGAAGACTTGAGGCTACACGGGCTTTCTCATATGAAGAGAAGTGGCATGAACGCAACGTGGAAGACGATATAGACTAGAAGAGCAAGATCAAAAATATTTGCATAAGCCTCATCCTCATAGCCTGGGCTTGGCAATTCACAATTATTATATACGCTTTAAACAGGACCTTACCTTTTACACAGCAATATTGTTGAGTTCCGGTATTCTAAGAGGCAGGTGCTTAAATATTTCTAAAGGTTCAGGTATCATCTAACTTTACGTGCTCTCCGACTTAAGCAACCTGTATTACTCGGGTTAAATTAAGAACGACGACTAAATAATCAAAAATATCGGGAGCCAAAGTATAACACCAGGCATCGTATAACCGTTTAAAAGGCTCAGCTTTTCGGAAAGGTATGTGAGCACGACCCAGCCGTCTATTCAACAATCGTATCAGCCATTTGATTACCCATATAAGGTGACATGAATTTAACCTCTGGGGCGAAGGGGAAGATGGCGAGTTATGATGACAGTCAACTTGTTAAGGCGAGACTGAGTGCCAAATTTCGGAATTCGGTATGCCAGCGGTCTTATCGAGGCCTCTACGGTAACTATCACAGTAGAATTGGGCTTATTGCATGTCAGGGGATAATTTGGACCCCTTATTCTGGGCCAAAGCGACCCACCGACGCGGGGTCCTTCTTGTATATATCTTAGGGGCTTCGCCTCCGAATAGCGAAGAGGAGTCAGGCATCAATGGTCGTCTATTAATTACCTATGCTACGAACGACCTTCTAGGCTGCTTCTTCTGTCCTCCACTTTGTACTTCACCGTTTCCTCTGATCTTGCACGTATTGGCCCGATGTAGGGGAATGCGGTTAGCCGGCCCTCGTCCAGAATGTGCGGCTGCCATATCGTCGACTGAGCTGGAAAGGGAGCAACCAAGATCGTATGTTCTGATGCATCAAATATCCGATAGAATAAGTGTAAGGTTGGCATGTACCTGAGATCTGCGATGTCTCGTGCGTGATCGAATCAAAGTTTCATTATGACAATACAGTGGGCTTCCGTGGGAATCAACCTGTGAACCAGAGTGTAGTGTATTGTCCCTTCACGGAAGCTTACACTTGTATTTGATATACGAAGGTGTATCTCACAAAAGAAGGACGGCATTGATCCGCCTTCCTGTTTGGTGGCATGCTCGCTACCTAAAGGCTGGCTTATTTAGCAGCTTACTATGTCAACCGCGTTTCAAAGTTACATTATAAGTGCCACCAACAAGTGGCACAGCTTCATGCAAACTCCCCATGACTTGCAGACACGAAAGCTAATCTCAGTTGTACGGATCACAAGAACCCGACGTCGATTTCAGTTACCCCTTTCGATCATGATACGTTGCATACTGATATGTCATAATTAACCAACAGCATATTGCAAAGGGGCGGTGAGCGCTGCGAGTCGTCTCGAAACCCAAAGCTCACGGCATAAGTGACCGAGCGAAAGATAAATAGTCGCTACTTCGCGACTATCAAGGGGTCGCAACTGGATATACAGATCAGACACCACCGCCCGCTCGAACTCATTAGCACTACGCTACTTTCAGCGGCTTCGTCTCTCTCTCTCTCTCTCTCTTTGTATCCGGTTTCTTCGCCCCGTTTACGTCCTTAGCGGAAAAGAATGCATTTCTCAATCCTCTTCAGAACTCTGGTCTCCCTGGCTACTGTCGGTGCTTTCGGCGCCGCCATCGAGCCCCGTCAAAACGAGACGGAACCTGTCGGCATCATTGGTGTCTTCAACAATGCCCGATGCCAACAACCAACGATCGAGACCTTCAGGATTCAAACCGTCGGGGACTGTATCACTCTCGACCAGGGCTACGGCTCCGCCTACTTGTCCCCCGCTCACTCGCTCGGCGAGCATTTCCGTAAGTCAAGACAACCCCTGACATTCCGCTCCTTCACCCACCCAACAAACATACGCGCAGGGGGGCACACTTCCTTATAAAGACGCATCGGAGGTGCTGCAGTGATTAGCAGAAGGTTAATTGTGTTGCCTGCTATATAGTCGTGACCTTCAGGAGCGAAAATTGCTCGGGGAGTATCCAGGTGGCCCCTCCGTCTACCTGTGCTGAGAACCTGAGCGACGAGGCTATCTGGTCGGTCGGCGCCATCTATGCGCCGCCGCTTCCTCCCATCACTACCTAAACTCTACACATTTATTTGTGAGCTCGCTGGCATTAGATCTGCTTCAAACAGCAGCTCTTGGTCTCTTGTGGCAAGCGTGTATGTTGGATGGTGTGTTATATTGAGCGAGGGTTCATGATACGTTTGCTCGTGTACGATAACTCATTTGCTTGGAATACGATGTCCCTATGTTCCATTGACCTTTCAATGTATATATATCCGTTTGTTTGGAATAACAGAGAGCAATTCCTGCAATTGTGTGCGATTGGCATAACACACTTTCCAACTTGTGATTTCAACTCGAACCGGGCATTGTCTTGAAAGCCACGTAGACTTGAAGCGCCCCCTCGATGCTCTGTATCAATCCGAATAGAATAGTCAACACTAGAACGAGTACGGCGACCCAGAAGGTATACCATTGCACCCCATTCCTGCGGTCGTACCACCATTGCGTCAGTGTATTCGGCTGTGCTTCATCGAAGACTTGTTTTAACATCACCAGCCGATCCCGCCAGAAACGAAACTTCTCTATTTGCCTCAAATCAGTTTTGAGTCGGCCGCACCGCGTCAGGTGTTGGTCTAGTGATGGTAATCTGGAAAACCACTTCCGGGTCTCCATATCCGTCGACGGAAACAGGAGAGCCAATGTCTGCAGGGTCTCGGCCGCTAGCTCTTCAGGCAGTAGGCTATCATTGCTTCTTATTGTTAACATACCTTCCCCAAACCCTACTTGTCGTGACATGACTCACCTTTGTCGTTGGTGTTCGAGAAATGAGGCATGATGGAATATATGAACTTTTTTGTCGTCGTCTGTTAGGCGCAAGTGGTCCAATAAGTTATCGGTCCAGATGATTTCAATTCCTCCTATTCGGACGATGTTCCTTGCGATGAAGCTCTTGTCTAGATTTACTTTGTCATTAACAAGAACAGGCTCTTCACCAAAGTAGTTGATCAGGAACTCTCTCAAAGGCCCCTCTTTCCATTTTAGTTCCGTCCTGCCCGAGAAGCCGTGGGAGAAGCTGCCGCAATCGCACATAAGAAGCAGATTAGCAGCGAGATTGATGGAGTTCTCTAGCAACTCCTCCTCATTAGCATGGAATATGGTGAGCTTGGGACGTAGGCTTCTCCGAATATCTTCCCAGCTAGCCCCTCCTTTGAGCTGCCGGACCACGTCGATTACGTCCCGATGTGTCCTTGCGGCAACGTGACGTCCGCCATCGTGGAGTGCGTGATTGCACTTTTTGTTATAGTAAGCCCAAAACCAACCCAAGTTAGTATCTACTGCACGGAAAGACTGGAGGTAATGGCTTCCCCAGAATGCCTCGGCAATAGCGGCTTTCGTGAGCGAGCTAAGAGGGTCGTCGAGAAGACTCGAGTCAATTGTCGAGTCCATGATGATGTTACTACAGTGTGAGGGTTATCAAGCCTGGTTGGCTTTTGAGCATGGCTTTAAGGTATATAAGGTGTGTAGGAGGAGGGCTCAGGGCCGCAGGAGGTGGATATATAGGCATTGGTATCCGTTCTTACACTGTTTTAGCGCGCGTATAAGGAGGAAACGTGTTACTCAATGATAATGGGCGTAAGGCTTTCGCAGATCTCGCAGACCTCGCAGACCTAAAAGCTCGGCTAGCGCCTCTGCCAGCTTTAGGATGGTTGAGTTCTATGCGACACCTGCCAATTGGTCCAATAATATGAGGAGAGCAAAGTCGACACGTCAGCTACCTGCGACTCAGCCTGAACACTGCCCACCGGCTTCTGGAATAGTGAGCCATAGCTGCAAAGTCCTACCTACTCTCTATGAGACCCTGACATCACACACTGAAGCATATACGGCTGAAGGAAGACAATTTATCAGGTTGACCTCTAGAAGGTCCTAGACAGAAAATGAAGGTAGTGAAACCTCTTTAAATACACATAAAAGCAGCTACAACTGAGAGAAACCTGTACGCGTAATGCATAAATCAAACCTCCCTAGGTTGTTGACCAAACGAAGCTAAGGTTTAGCTGTCTGATCGACTTCAGCTAGGTCTGACACTTTCCCCCGTTCAGCTTCCTAAACTCTCGTCGCAATAATCACCACTTACGTTTTCACATACGGTTTCCTACTCCCTTTTCCGAAGTAGCAGGCCTTATGGCGACAGCAAATTATCCACCTTCGCGATTGGTATCGCGTGACACGGCTTTTTCCTCAATCTTCCGCAAGGACACGAAGAAGAATGTATGGCGAGACCCGGAAAAGTCTGTAGGTCGTTTCATTTGCAAAGTGAAGAGGGAGTCGATCTGGGAAGCACAAGGCGAGGCGCGCGAAGCGTTCAAGACTCTTGCTCCAGAGATCAAAGGTCATTTAGATATATGTGTCGATCCGATCTCTACTTGGGTAACATGGTCCATATACATGATGGGCATCGCCCCCCAAACAGCAACTCCGACCATCATATTCTGCTGTGAGGTAGCATTGCACCGCCGCGAAGTCAGGAATATCATTAAAAATAGCGGCATCTTGGATAGGTACCCAGGCATCAAGACCGGACACATGCCGAGGGCCCCCGATTTCGACCTGCTCGTCCCACTGGCTCTAAGTGCAGACAACCGGACCACGGCGAAGATATCTATCAAGCCATCGCTCGACGCCCCTGGGTCTCAGCTGGTCATCGAATGGTCAAGGAATGATATGGAGTGGTCAACCAAGGCCACAGTCGGCGGTGTTATTCGTGTGCGAAACAAATACTTCTACACTACCGCGGCCCATACGTTCCAGCATGACATTACTGCTAGTAGCACAACTGGGGACTTCGACACGAATATCTTCGAGTCATCTGACGAAGAATGCTGCAGTTTCGACGGGGATTCGGAGAGCGAAGTGGACGATGAGGAAAGTGCCGGTTCCTCTTGCGAGTTTACGGAACCCCTCGGATCTTATGACGATAAACTTGGGACATTGATAAAAGGGAAGCCCATTTGGGATAATCCAGCCGACCACAAGCAGAAGCAACTCATACAGGACAGTTCGACAGCCCCAGATAGGGCTTCTCTGCTCGATTCCGACGCTGTAGCACTCGGTTATGATTTCGAGTTTGATCACCCTCGCGAAGTTTTCCTCTCCACGCTCGAAAGACCTGAAACTGGGTTGGACTACGCTTTGATTGAAGTGGAAGATCCGAAACACTGTACCGAAAATACCATAACAGGCGTCTCAGATCCCCAATCCCGCATTGCGATAAAGAGTCTCGCAAGAGAGTTATCTGATGACGCTGCCATAATCGCAGTCACGCCCCGTGGAAGGATACCTGGGCACTTGTCCGCAACGCCATCATATGTTCGTACTCCGGATGGGAAGAAGTTCCACGAGATGTTCATAGCGACGCTAGATGCAAAGCTGGAGACAGGGGATTGTGGTTCTTGGATCATAAACGCAGAAACTGGAAACCTATATGGTCATATCGTTGCAGGCTGCCTTACTTCGGGCGCAACATATATAACTCCCTTTACAGATGTCTTTGAAGACATTGAGCGACATCTTGGATGCGCTCCTGAGTTTCCAGTATCAGTTCATGGCCCCATTCATAGCAGCTCCGAAATGAGACAACTGAGAAACCCGTGAAGCGGAAACGCAATCTATATCAAAGAATACTCCACATCAGGGCAGCTACAAGGCATAACCGCCTCGGACAAGAGTGGGACGGTTGATAACTGGATCAAGGAGCAAAAAAAAAAAAAAAAAAAAAAAAATTCGAACAGCGTCTGAAGCAGAAACGACAGCGTCACCAACTTACGCCGTTGGAAGCTTAAAGCACACTACCATGGGCATATGCGACAAGAGGATATGCACCCTTCTTGTTCCCAGAGCCCCCTTCGCCCCAGGATCGAGGCTCGCAGAAATTTCGCCATCTGCTAATTGCATTGTCCGCGACTCTAACTAAGTGGGAAGACCCCGATCTGCTAGAAGAAGTACGGCAGACAATCCCACTATATCACATTGAAGATAAAGCTACAGCGGAGCTCGAGTTATTCAACGCCGGCGTGGATATATTTGTGAGCCCCTCTCATCGTCCGGTTTGCGGCTACGAGGACTGGGTCGTGCGGGCATTGCTACACCGGTTCAGGAGAGACTTTTTCACTTGGGTCACCAACCCACCCTGTGACGTTTGCTTCTCGCCCACCGTCCCCCAAGGCATGGCCAGTCCGGGTCCTGAGGAATTAGCACTAAGGGCCTTGAGGGTGGAACGGTATCAGTGCTTGCAGAATTCTTGTCGTCAACAAGTCCGATTTCCCCGTTACGCAGACGTACGGATGCTCATGAAAACGGGGCGTGGTCGTGCTGGCGAGTGGGCAAATTGTTTCGGTATCCTTTGCCGTGAATTGAGCCTCCGTACACGCTGGGTTTGGAACCCGGAGGGCCATGTCTGGGTTGAAGTGTATTCAGAACACAGGGGGCGTTGGACCCACGTGGACCCTTGCGAGGAAGCGTGGGATAATCCAGGGATTTACACAGAAGTCTGGGGAAAGCACATGTCATACTGCATTGCTTTTTCCGCCGACGGCGCGAGACGTTACTAAGCGGTATGTGGAGACGCCAGCGCATGTGCTAGCGCGCAGGAGATGTCCGAACCCGCACTCCTTGACATCCTTAGTGAAATTCGGAACATGAGGCGCTCAAATATGTCCATGGAGGATAGAGTACGCCTGGCACGAGAGGATCTCAAGGAGCAACAGGAGCTTCTAGTTTCGCACCTCGTCAAGTCTCTTGTGAGGGGACTTACTCATGGGTCAGCTGTGGCTCCTCAAGTCCAGGCAACCCAAGAAGCGGCTGTAGATAATGTTAAAATAGATTCAAAGATTGATGTAGACCGTCCTAGGGTGAATGTAGGTACACCTACATTCAGCTCGAAGATGTCTACATTCATCTCTGAACCACAGAGAAAGGCAGCTTCAGGGGAATTGGCAGACGCTGCAGGAGAGGAGGACATGGCTTAACGATACCAGATAGAGGTCCGCTAGGGGTAAACGTCGGAAACTCGGTATTGGATTCCAGGTTCGTTAGTATAAAATGACGCGTTCCACGGATATTATGCAGCTAAAGGGATTTATGCGCTATGCGGTGTATACAGAATCCGGGATTTCTACTGTATCCAAATTTTCCCCTGAAAGCCAAGGAATAGGGGGGTACGATCTCTGCCCATGCGGTTGCATGTATTTACTCCTGGCCCTAGCCTGTCTAGCGTTGTCAGACATCTGATCACACATGCAACACCCACACAGTATATAAAGAAATACTATGAGGTTAGGACGAGTTCTGAATCGCCAATGGTCGAATTGAAGTTTCTCCTGCTTGATACCGCGGCTAAGATATTGTTCGGTGAGGTAACTATGAACTATTAGATAGCCTAATTGGGTCTTGGAGCAATAACTTCACCTTGCTGTTGAAACGACCGCGCTTCAACTTACAAGAGGCGAGACGTCTTTTTGACCAGTGGTAACTATTGATATGAGCACGGTTGGTGACATCAACACATGTGAAAGCCTCCCTTGTGACGGTGTCCAGCATTACCTACAGGCAATTTTCAGTATGGAGTTTCCTGTGTGAACCCGTGACACGGATAGCACCTGATCTAGGCTTGCTCACACGCGGTGTCGCTTCAGCGGTGATGTCTCCCTGCGTCTATTCTCTTACTGCCTCAGCCTAAGAGCGGCCTTTCACTTCTCTAACTCAGGTTTCCAAGGTCGATAATGGCTATGGATTGTTACTATTCCTACACATCCATTGCTTATATGATTTATATGGGTAGCGAATGTACTTCCTTAGAGTTGCACTGGTCAACGCATTGTCAACTCTGACCATATACCTTTATCTGTCGATCCGTTACAATAGTTTCTCCGTCGAAGCCACAGTAATCCGTGTTATGTGGATTTAGTACGAGCCCCTCGCCCGTGTACGACTTGGCTACCTGAGTGACAGAAGCGAACGGCCGCTCTTAGGCTGAGTAAGTAGCGCAACTAAACAGGGCCTACTTCGCTTGTATGGGATGAACCAGAGGTGAGAGGAGTGCCTTCGTTCGACTGTCTAACTGTGTCAATCGGGAGATTTTCACATTCGATTAATCTACGTCTTCGTACAACGATCACAGTAACTGCGGAGACCGCCCCTGTTGCCCTCTTTCTTTCTTTCTTTTTCTCCTCCATTTTTTTTTAAAAAAAAAAATACTGCGGGGAGAGGGGATGGGAACGAAAAGGAAGCAGAGGGCGAAAATAATCGACATCGTCACATGGCAAAATACTTCCTTCAACCTGTCAACACTTATAGGCCATAGCATCTCTATACGTCAGGTAGAGGTGAATAAACGAAGTATCGCATAAGGGAAGTACCTAGCCTTTAGTTACAGTCTCGATTCGGAGAGCAGCGCGGGCAGGTCCACTCGTCTGTCGGTTCTGGCTAGCATACTATCGTGCCTTCCGCCAAAGCTCCTTGCGTGCATCTCAACTACTAATAGCAGAGGCGACTACGTCACAATGAGGCAGGCACCAACGAGACGCAAGAACTTGCCCCTGAAGCACTCCTGCCTCAGGTAGTTGGTAGTGATGTGGGGCCCCTCAATATAAAATCCTAGATCCCCTCGAGTTTTCCCCTCTTTTCCTTTCTTTTCTTCTGTTGTTGTTGTTGTTGTTGTTGTTGTTGTTGTTGTTGTTGTTGTTGGTCGGGTCTCAGGCAGCTCAAGAATCGCCCGAGATCACCGTTCTTCGCCTACGGTGGGCACGTCGACGTGTCACGGCCTAATCTTTGGAACTCCCATTACTCTGTTTTCATTGGAATCTCCACCCTGCGTGGGGACCCGAGGAAGACTGGAGATACCATAATAGCTTGGAGGTCAAGTATTAGGGATTTCCCGATGTGCTTAAGGCAGCCCTGTCCTCTTGATGGTACGGTGAATAGAAGGGTAAAGTCCTCGTGTCTCATAACTAGCTTCGCATCTCTCGCGATACGGAATTGAGCAAGGAACACGGGCTTCCGGCCAGTTAGCACTGGTACGGCTGTATGACGCTAACTGACTGAAGACATCCGTCCCTGTAATGGCCTCAAGAGATACTATCATGCCTGCTCACAGTTCTACTCACTGGAACGACTGCGCCAAACCGTCTCCCAAAGCCCATGGGCTCGAAGAGAAGAACCAGTTGTTTAATACTAGGTCTCTCTGAGAGCAGCAGCGAAAAGCGATGAAGGGCTAAGTGATTGCACCACCGCGTCTAGAGCCTTGTCGTATTTGAATATAACTACGTCCACTGCCTTATGCCATGCTACGGTACTTAAAGAAAGCTGCGTCGTGGGTTTAGGAAGGCAATCATCTTCAAACTGAGCCAAAGGTAGGACCGTTGGCAATCTACCTGAGGTATTATCAAGGACTGCTAATAATGGTGTTCCCAATCCAAGCATTAAGGCTGGCGATGGGGGCCTGGTGTAACGTGCATTTCGGGACCGAGGACCAAGGCAGTACCTTCCCAGCCATCACCGCACGTGAAGCAGCAATCTCGTCTTAGCCTTCTTTCATCTATCATATTTACTTAAGGGGTATTCAACTGACCGCGAGGATGGACGCTTCTTACGTTCTGGCCAGTAAGTCACGGCGTCAGAAGTCGCTGCTTTAAATACGAGATGGTTCGTATAGCCATTCATCTCTTTAGCAGCAACTACTCCCCAATGATCGTTGAATACGCCCATCGACAAGGCCCTCTTATAGTTCGAACATCTCGCTTCCAACCGACCAAGAAACCTTCGCTGTAGGCTGTTATTTCTTCACTCAGTCATGATGGCCCCCAACACGATCCTTATCGTAGGCGCAACCGGACGCCAAGACAGCTTCGTCCTCCATGAACTTTCCATCAAACCGCGCTCCCCATCCCTACACTTAACAACATCAGCACCAGCACAACCAGAGCCAAAATTCCTCACCCTAACCCGCAGCGCCACGTCCCCCAAAGCCCAGGCCCTAACAACTGCGTATCCGGCGCTAGACTTGCATGTCATAGCGGGCTATACACAAGACCCGGACCCCATCTTCGCCGTGCACCCGAACATCGACGCCGTCTTCGCGTACACGGTCCCGCCGGACGAGCCCCGAGGTGATACCCCTAATCGACGCCGCGGAGCAAGCGGGCGTCAAGCGCTTCGTATTCTCGAGTGTGGACTGCGGCGGTGACGAGTGCAGCTGGGACGACCCTGCTCCCGTGCCGCACTTTGCCGAGAAGTGCCATGTAGAGGCGTACCTGTGTTTGGCATGCGAGGACGGGACCTGCTGAGAAGATGTGGCTGTAAGAGGACCCGGGGGGGGGGGGGCCGCCGCCGACGCCCGAAAGGAAGATGAACTACAAATCCTCCGCCCCGTGGCCCTCGTGGAGAATCTGAACCCGATGTCCTTCTTCGGAGCCGCGTTAGCGAGCCTCTACGCCACGAGGCCGGCCGACACGCCGCTGCATCTCGTCAGCCTGCGGGACGTGAGACTCTTCGCCGCCGAGGCGCTGCTCGCCCCCTCGTCTCCCTCGTCTCTTTCCTGCTCCTCATCATGGGGAAACAGATTCCCAAGCTGCGTAATCGGGCTCGGGGGAGACTCGCTGACGCTGGCCGAGGCGCGCGCCGTCTATGCGAGGGTCGCTGGGGACGGGTCCCAGCTGCCGCAGGCGTAGTGGTTCGTGGGACGCAGTATGCGCTAGGCCATCGGCGCCGTGGGCAGGATGTTCGACGGGTTCGAGGTCGTCGGCTATAGCGTCGACGTCGCGGCGCTGCGGGCGGTATAGCCGCATCTCCCCGGTCTTCGAAGCGTGGCTGAGGAAGAGCAGTGAGTTTCCCTTTAGCTCGAAGGCGCAGGGGAGGGCTTGAAGGACTAATGGTTGGTTGGTCTGTTCATCTATACTGTTAGGGTTGAGGATTCGGTGTACGATTATGCTGAACGGTACAGCCGATTCAGGGACGGTGAGTTAGTATATTCTCCGTGAGACAAAATTCAGATGTTTAAAAGGTTGGCAAACCGACTCGGCATACCGCTACTCTTAGCAGCCAGGAGCATTAGTGGTTTTGTACGATAACTGTAGAATCCCAGTGTCAAGTTTCATGAAATTCTAAGTTTTATCAGGAGAATACGAGATTCTTTCTTAAAGACCCAATCAATTATATTCTTTAGTGATGTTGAATGGACTATGTCCGGGTATCGTTATCTATCCCCTTGAATTGGCCGACGAAAAGCTTTTTTCTTTAACCCCCGTAATAAGTTTGGGCCGTGAATATTGAGAAACCCAATGATAAGCCAACCGAGCATCCGCTCACGAACTGCGCCGCCCATACGGCTCAAACGGGAAGAGAGCGGACACCAACGCCATGACACCGAACAGCGCGGCGCAGACGTAGATGGGGCTGCTGGTCGAGGTGTCGGCGGTGGTGGACACGACGCTGGAGATGATGCCCATGAGGCGATTGCAGGCGACGGCGACGCCGTTGCCCGTGGCGCGGTGGGCGCTGGGCAGCACCTCGGGCGTGTAGGCGTACAGGGTGCCGTAGTAGACGTTGAGGCAGAAGGCGATGGCGCAGCTGAAGCCCACGTTCTGCGCCGGCGACCGCACCGCCGTGTACGCGAAGAAGAAGGCCATGGTCGCGAGAGCCCCGACGCTCATCGTGTACCGCCGTCCCAGGGCCCGCGTGTCGCACATCCACGCCGCGAGCGCCGGGCCGAAGATGCCCGACACGTTCGTCAGCGTGTAGTTCCGCCACGTGTCGAACGCGCTGACGCCCGCGTAGGCGCCCCGGCTCTCGAGGTACGAGCTGTGGTGTAGTTGGCGAGTCAGTTAGCTGTTCCCGAGATAGACTCGAAACGTATGTAAAACAGGAATGAGCGCGGAGTCTGGCGGGGAGGTTTAAGGGGCTGCCTGATTGACAGAGGAAGGAAGTGGACCGAATGACGAGGTGACGTCGTACCTCAAGAAAACGTAGAACAGCGGATACGCAAGCCCGATCAGCGTCCAGCTGAACCAGATCATGGAAGTCGAAATGGCCATCTTTCGCGTCGCGAAGAGTCCGGAAAAGTGGACCCAGGTCTCGGCGGGGAGCGAGAACCTGCCGCCGCCGCCGCCGTCGTCGGGGCTCCTCGCCCCAATGGGGCCGCATGCCTCGAGCCTCTGGACGGTGAGCGAGCAGGGGCGGCCGTACCGCAGCGCGAGCGCCCGCAGGTCCGCGACCAGCCGCTCCTCCTCCCCTGCGCCGAGCAGGTACTTGGGCGTCTCGCGCAGTCGGACCACCGTGATGCGAAGCACCGACAACACGAACACCAGCGCGCCCGCCGTGAACATGACATAGCGCCAGCCGCGGTTATTGTCCCACGAGCAGTCGTCGACGGAGGAGCAGTTCCACTCCGGGTTGACTAACGTTGCAACATATTCGAGTCAGTCTTTCATTTGGTCGATTTAGACTGAACTTGAAGTACAAATCGCTCGGGGGGGAAGGGAAAAAAAGAACACCCCCCCCCCCCCCAAAAAAAAAAAAAAGAAAAGGCTACGCACCAAGAAATCCCCAGCAGATAAAGCCCGTAACAGCCTGCCCGACACCCCACCAACAGGCGAGGAACGTGAGGGCCCACTGGCGGTCACCGGGGAGGTACTCGAGGAAGACGGTGGTGTCTAGGATGAGGTTGCCGCCGGCGCCGAAGCCGATGACGGCGATGAAGAAGCCGAGGCTGGCCCAGTCGGGAGCGGCGCCGGCGACGACGGTCGCCGTCGAGCACACGAACAGGCTGATGTTGAAGGCCCAGCGGCGCCCGACCATGTCGGCGCCGAGCCCCCAGAACAGCGCCCCCGCGAGCACTGCAACATCTGGAATCAGCCATTGCCACTTTCTGCGCAATTAGGTAAATAGCCGGGAGTTATGAGACGTGGTTGGCGCCATATAATCCTAAAAGCTTCCATTCGGAAGTTTGTGCTCTTGAGCTACGAAATAGGGGGGGGAATAACTCAAGAAACTGCTTACTCCCCGCGTACACCGCCACGTTGAGGCCTGCCGAGTAGCCCCGCTCCCCGAACTCCGCGTACGCCGGCGCCGCGATGTTGCCCTGCAGGAGCAGAACGAGCGAGTCGACTGCGTAACTGTGTGCGTGCGGTACTTTTGTCAGTTATTGTCTCTTTCAACGCAAATGGATTTTCTTCTTGTCTTCCCTCTTTCGGGGAAAATCGCCTACCCAAAACCGTTGAGCATGAAGAGCTTCCAGTGATATTTCGTCCAGCCAATCTCGTTGATAGCCTAGACACAAGAGAGCACACAGGTACAGATAAGCATATCTAATTTTGTATGTACAGCAGCATGGGTAGGTAGGGACCAAACTTGGCCATCGCTACGGGATTTCCGATAGCGCGACTTCGAGCTGGCTAGCTGGCATCTCGTAGGGTGTACGTACGTCGTTGACGAGGTGCATCTTCATGTTGAGAGCGGGGTCCAGGTCCTGCAGCGCCAGGACATCCTCCGCCTCGCCGGCGGCGACCCGCGACTCGCTCTCGGCGGCAATGGCGGCCGCATTGCCCTCGGGATCCCCACCTCCGCTCACCGACGTGATCTTCTTATCGGCGTCTGAAGCCGCCATATTTTGGCGTCGACTGCCGTTATCCCCTCTACGGTCTGTCAACGAGGGCGGATCGGGGTGAATTTGCTGGTTCACTCGGTTCAGACCACGGCCCGGATGTAAAGCCGACCTGAGACAGGAGGCCGCACGTATAAGTCGCACAAGTTCGAGCGAGGCAGGAGGATATTAGCTTCGAGTCAAAAAATAAGCCGTATTTCTGGCAGAAGAGAAGAAAGAGGGGGGAAAGCATACTCGAGATTCGCCAATGGAGAAAAAAATGTACATGCAGGCATGTTCATCTGCGCTGTCGATCTCGCTCGGTGGTAACCAGGAAGGAGGGACCCTTCTGACGTGACGGCCAAGGGAACACTATGACGAACGACCCTTAGCGACCCCGAACCAACGGAATACCGAACGCCAAGCCGACGAAGGTTTCCGGACTCGGAAGGTGGACATGCTTGGCTTTCCCCCCGTGCTACCGTTGCCGCCTGCTCATAGGCCGAAGATCCGTCCTATCTCCTCACGCGAACTCTCATGCACGTCAGGGACATGGGGCGATATGTATCCGCACGGCATTGTGGAATGATTTGGAGATTAGAGTCAGGATGGCAGGATATCACGTCGTACATTTATTTTCATATAAAGCAAAACGCTTTTTTAGGCAGGACAAGGCGCTTAATACTCGGGCAGCGCTGTTCGAGCCAAGATGTTGCAGCAAGGAAACAGGCGGGATATCGCGCAGTGTCAACGACGGTCAATTGTCTTGGGTCGCTAGTATCTGGCGTGACTTCTAAAAAGGAGCGATTCCCATTATGTCAAGACAATAAGACTCCAAAAACGTTTGGAGCCTATATAACCAGAATCGACCCCTCTCAAAGGACGCCGCTTCAAAAAGCCGGTCCCTCCCAAGCCTCTCTTCTTAACCTACAAAGCCAGGACTGCTTATGCGGGAACGCTATCTGCCTGTCCTTCGAAAACCCAGCGTTTTGCAAGCGTTGGATACACCTGTTCGAATTAGCGGCGACGATGGCCATGGCTCATTTTCTTGGGTTATGGCACTCACCTCTCATTATCAACTCTCGGCTCGAGGTAGATGTTCATGGTCCGGTTGTCCACCTGGAAGCACCAGTGGACGAGGCTCGACAGCCAATGCTGGACCCTGCCTCTAGCCCACTCTTCGCCAACCAGCACATGTATGCCCCTATCAAAGTCTTGCGCGTCCTGGCCCATCTGCAGGCCGAGTGCATCTTCTTTCACCCAGTAGATCTCGAAGTATCCGAACGGCACGCCATCCCACATGCCTATTGCTGGGAATGAGTGCTTCGATTGGAGCCCGTCTGACAGGAAGTTGGGATGGTATTCTCCCCAGAATGCGGATACCCGCGGCTTCGAAAGCCACATCTGGAGAAGGGACGTGTCGTTCAGCAAGCACAGGTGAGCATTCTCCCTTTCTGCCGGTCCCAGAGGACCAACGCTTGGAACGGGGTTCGGGGAGAGCGAAGCGACACGAAGAGAAAGATACTTCCCTACACTCGGCACGAAGCGGGTGTAGAATACTTCGCCCATTCGTGGGGGCTTCTGGCGGAGTGGATGTCGTACGTTGTTTGTTATAGTGTACTGCAGAGGTGGCGGGGGAAAGTAGGTTGGCAGACGAGAGGGTGAAGAATAAGGACCGGTCGGAAATCCGGGCATAGATATCAAGCCCGCTTGAGTGTCCACACATAGGTGGCTGCTCCCAAATGAGGGCGTATGTTGGTGCCCGTGGGGCGACTCGCCCTTATTTATAGGGGAAGTTGGCCGGCTACCGACAGGCGATCCAGGATGCGAGCTGGGCTTCATCGGCTGAAGGGTGAAGAGGAACAGGCCACTCGGTATCTGCCAGAACATGCGCTTTGTCACAAACATGTTGTCCCATCCCTGGTTATTCTCGTGGACGCCTGTGCCCACTGCTGACTCCATCGTGCTTATCAGGCCCATCCTCTCAAGCTTGGGAATCAAATTTCCGGTACGCAGTACCCCTTCACGCTTGATTCGGATGCGCCATTCGCCCTTCGGCCTTGCGGTAAGTGGTGTGTTTTGAGACTGCTTAGTTTCGAGATAAGGAGACGGCTCGGGCTGTTGGAAGTACCAGTATAGAGTTATCCACATCATCAGAGCTATTTGGCGGGATGCGCTGGCGGGTGGTCTGTAATCACTGCTAGAAGGGTGTGAGATGGATGAGATAAAGACAGTGTCATTATGAAGGGTTGGTTTGCTGTATCTGTGAATATGATTCTGTTTAGGATGAGTTTCGCCCCCATCTTCTCCATCGTCTACATGGTTGTCGCAATTATCCTCGCTGTGCAGAACCACCGTCCACCCTGCCGGAAACGGGGTTGGGTGAATATTGAAGACGTTGGACTTAAAGAACAGGCCAGAGAAGACGGGCTGTACCGTGAAGTTCTGACCGTCTGGTAGATGGACGATGGACGGCGCCATGTTCATCTTCAAGTGAGAGTCAACTCTAAACGGTCGGTATGAGAACAGAGTAGATCAAAAATACTCTGTTTCCCCCTTAGCTGAAATACTGCGAGAATGGCGTGTGATGATGCGGGGTTGATCTTTTGAGGTCAGTGGGGAACAAGGGTCAATTAGAGATCCAAGAGATCGCTGCACCGGAGACTCCTCACATACGAAGAGAAGCAGTTGCCCTCGAAAAGAATGAAAAAGAACGAAAATTTCCGACACAGAGTGGTGATGGTGACAGATAAACGTCGCCTACTCCATTTGCTGGCTTTCAATATAGAGTAGGTAGAATACATAAACGTCATAAGGGTCGCTGAATGTTTGGTGGGGTCATCCAACGAGAACCAGCGGCCGGAGCCACCCTTCAAGGAGCTCATGCAGGTACAATTCGGTCAGGTAATCATATGTGTATCGTACAACCATCATCGAACTACGTCTACCTGAAAGGTTAATTATATCATTAGCCGACCTACCTAGGAACCTATTGAAGTGGTTAGCCTGTTCAAGATGTCTGTTTGCCCCAAGTCCTCGGCCAAAACAGGTAATAGGTGGGTGTACTCAACAAGAGACCACAAACTAGCGTGCCGGCGCAAGCTTCTTCGACGGATACCGACGAAGCAGAGTCGGGTGCATGCGATCCAATAGCCACAGAGTTATTTGTAAGCCGGCTTGGCTAGGGAGCCCGAAGTCAGGCGAGCGTATTGGGAGTACGGTAGGTCTGGATTAGCGAGAATCATTACTCAAATACTCTTAGAGCTAGGGCTTTAAGCTCCGGGGCTTGTACCTCGACTTGGAATACGCGCTCGGTGATTTCTCGAAGTTGATGCGACGAAGGGGCCATCCATTGGGGTAGTCATGAAAATGCGTCAAAAATTGAATGGAAGAACAGGTTGCGGTATTCGAATGGGGCTGACCTAATTATTTTCCAAGAGATTATATGTATGTAGCTGCTTGTCAGCTGCAGAGTTACGGGCAGCTGGTCCAACTATCCTTAGTGTTGCTTAAAACCTGCCCCTTTTTCCTAGTGGCAGACACTCAGCTTCACCTCCATACTTGTGTAAGAGGTTGGGGGGGGGGGGGG